>VXBO01011679.1:250927-295853 GCA_013400135.1 Rhinoptilus africanus | reverse complement strand
GAGGTTGTAGAGAGGTGGATATTGGCCTCTTCTCACAAGTGAATAATGACAGGACCAGAGGAAATGGTCTGAAGTTGCGGCAGGGAGGTTTATAATAAATATTGGGAAGAATTACTTTACTGAAAGAGTGGTCAGGCACCAGAACAGCCTGTCCAGGGAGGTGGTGGAGTCACCATCCCTAGAGGTATTTAAGAAATGTATAGATTTGGCACTTCAGGGCATGCTCTAGTGGCAGAGATTGTAGGGTTTTTTTTTTTGCTTGTGTATGGTTGAACTCAATGAGCTCAAAGTTTCTATCCAACCATAAAGATTCTATGATTCTATGAAGTTCTGCAGGAAACTGATATGTCAAAACCAATGGACTAAGACCGTTCTGTAGATTGTATTAGAATGTACTAAGCAATGTAAGGAGGCTTTGACAGTTTTTGTTTTAAAGAAAGAAACTTGTATCTCTCCACTCTCACTAATTCTTAGAGTTAAGGTTTAGAAAACAGCCTAAGATTTGTGGGATCTATTGGATCTGTGGGTTTAGGGACAAAGGTGGCTGTCAGAGTTCTGGATTTGGAGAGAGTACACAGCAGCTTGATGCAGAGGTGACAGTAGGGTGCCAGGGACCATGGAGAGAGGCGTTGGTGAGAGGTGGCAGCCCCCAGGCTCTACACTCGGAACTCAGAAAGCTTTCAAAACTGCTGAACTGGCACAGAAGAAAGCTGCTAGCACCCGTGCACAAAGCAAGGAACCCAAACAGCCATCAGCAGCATTGTGCCCCTTCCAGAGGCTGGGTGTCCTGGCTTTGGCTGAATTTCTACAATGTGCAATATTTTTTAATCCCTGTGCAAGAGTGTCAAATTCACCCTCCTGAGAAAAGACAAAGAATTTGGGTTGCTTAGCTTAAAGGAGAGGAGAACAAGGGGGACCAAGACAGTTTTAGAAGACCTTCTAATGCCAAAGGTCTATTATTGATCAAAGAAAACATATTTCCTTTAGTTCCACAAAATAATATTCAAATTAGGTACTAGAGGAAAACTACTGAAAGCTAGGGAGACCTTTTTGATAGAGTGCCAACTACATAACGTCTTTAGTGTATTAGAAACACCTGCAAGGCAGGACAGAGACATCTCGTGAGTGAGCTAGATGGTCTTCTGATGTCCTCTCTGTGCTGGGATTCTTCTTCAACCACCCCAGCTGAAGGACCAGAGATCTATGATTTTATTAGAGATCTTTAAAAAGACATCGAGGCTTCATTTGAAGACTAAAAGCAATGGAGAATCCTATTAGAGTTTGTTCTTATCCATCTCCACCGCTAAAAATGTCTGCCTTACTTTTCATTTGAATTATTCAAGCTGTAATGTGTAGCCTTTGGTCTTTCATTTGTTTGGTCCATCAACTAGCTTTATTTGTCATCTTGAGATATTTATAATTTAATGCTTCAATAGATTGTATACACATACATATCAGAATTAATACCATTTTTAATATTAGTATTCACATTGGTACAGCAATCTTTTTCTAGTATGAAATATTAAAATACTCACAGGTTGGAAAAGTCCAGTTTCAGCATTATATGCCTGTCATATTTTTTAATAAATTCTGCTCGCATAGAGGACCAAGAAGACGATTCAGTCTTGTGACTTAAAATGCATCCAAAATCCATTTGGTATAAACAGCTTTTGCAAAGACAAAGATATAATGAGCAAACTGAAGGGAAATCCCGAGGAAAAAAATACCCAAAGCATCCTTCAATAACAGGAGAAACAGAGCTGCAGACAGACGGCAATGCAAATAAGTTTGCAAGTGGCTGCAGGAGTAGCAGTTATTCCATTAACTGAAAAGAAGAAACTCCATTTTTGCATTGGTTAAAGTGAGTAATAGCAAATTAACTTTGTGAAATAATGCATGCTGGAATAGCTTCATAGGGCTTATTTTAATGATAGAAACATATACATCCAAGGTTGTATGTCATCTGCTCTTAATATGAAGTGAAATTATCAAATAGGAATGAGTGTGAAACTCATGTGAAGATAACTTTCTGTGACTGAACTTGGGACCAAGAGGGAGAAGAAAACCTGCTGAGAATTTTAAATAGGTCATTCAAAGAAGGAAGAGGGAAAAGGGAGGGAGATTTTGGATTAGAAAGAAAAAAATATATTTTTCCTTTTGGAAGAAATTTTAATTTCAGCCTTTTCTCGATACGTATGAGCATCATGGTTTTGTTTCACCTCCCTATATTAATGAAAATTAATATGCATTATTCAGATACACAATCAAAGGTATAAGCATAGTATTTTACATGCAAGGGATTATGTTTGGATTTTGTCTTACTAAGTCCAGCCATAAACTAAAAATCACTGCTATGATATAAATTAGGTGCAAAAATCTCTCAATAAGGAGTTTCTTGTCCTTTCTGTTACCCTTATTTTCAACACTTGGGCTACTGGATTATCGAGTATATTATAGCAGCAGGGTCTGAAGGCTCCTTAGCATTTCTAGTTCTTATAGTGAGTTGTACAACTCTACTTGAAGAAACTCTACTTAATATGCTTAAATTTGGGATAATATTCTCATTTAACTCCCAAGTTTACAAAGAAATTGTAAAGCTGAATAGCTACTATGATAATTTACACTGAAGCCAAATATCACAAAAAAGAAGTAATGTAAAAGATAAGGATTATTGTTAGAGATGAATCAACATTCGATATTTATTCACTTGCAATTCTTAGCTAATTTTGTTTTCCTTGCACATATTCCTTCAGTTGTTGTCTATAAATCTTGAGTTCCTCAAATATTGCTAATCTAGATTTTATAAAATTATAAAATTCTGTGAAGAGTAGCTACATAAGCATAGCCTGGTTTGCAATTTCTTCAGTCATATTTTGTTCTTTGAGAAAAACCAGCACATTAGTTTTCAGAAAACAAAATATCATAAAGTTTTGTTTTGTTTTCTTTTTCCTCTCAGAAAGGAAAGGAATTAAAAGAAAAACACATTCTGGGAAGTAAAAGAAGAAATAACTGAAAAATAAAGACTGTTCATACAGTTCTTGAATGAAAGTAACAAGCAAAGCAATGAAAAGAAGTTAGCTATTCCTCTTCAGGACTCTGGACGAATGGTCTAATATTTATCAAATGGAAATTATTTACAAGCTCCAGCCATAAGACCTGCAAATCCAGATTTCTTTCATACTGTATGATTTTATTTTACCTCTACAGCAACTGAAGCAGGGACTTTTATCTCTCTGAAATGTTAAGAGTTTCATCAAAAAAATGAAATTCGGTATTTGTTTCACTGGGCACCAAAATACAACTTTTTGCTTCTTCATAATAAAAGCTCAGGAGCTCCTAGCAGTATGATATTTTTTGATAAATAAATCTGTTAATTGAAAAAATATCCCTGCACTTTTGGAAGATACTGATCTCTGCTTCTTACAGTATTTGTTGTTCAAGATAAAGGCTGTCATCCATGATACAACTCAGTATGGCTCCGATTTTGATTAGGGTCTCCATTGTAAAGGAGGCTTTAATCAATAATACTTTGCAGATCTTACAAAACTGTGGAAATATATTGGCCCTTGCATAAAGTGTCTGGCACCAGTTGAAAAGTCCAGTGATCCCAAACCCTCTGATATAAAAAGCTGTCTGTGTAATGAGGGAGTTGCCTCAGTTCAATAGGGAGTGAAATCAGTGCCTTGGCACTTGGAGAAAGTCTCCAATGGCTGCAAATCCTCTATTGCCACATTATTCATCTCCCTTCCTAAAAACATTCTTGCAGCTGTTTCATTTACTCTGCAGAAAGCCTCTTCTCCAGATGGCGTGGGTAGCCTACCGGAGACTGACACAAATCAGATCCCGTTGCAGGAGCTCCAGGGCTGAGGAAAGAGCGAAAGAAAATTAGATCTCTGAAAATGTGGAACGTCCTTGTGAAAGACACAGAAAATGATTATTATTTCAGGGAGAGAGTTACTATTCTAGTCTGGAGCATAAAAACATCAGTGAGGGGTTACAGCACTTAATTTTCTCTTTGCTCTTGCTTTTCAAAGTTTGCATAACTACTTATTCTCATCGGGTTAGATGAACTAGAGCTGAAGCAGATGAAAATTGTCTTGTGTTTCTTCAGTGTCAGTGGGCCTATGGGGATAAATCCTTTTGGCTTCTCTAGTGGTATTGAGGCCAGTTCTGTGCTAACCTGTACCCTGTGCAATTGCACTGGTGTCAACAAGACCAAGTTGTGTGCCGGGGAGGACAGCGACGTTGAAGCTTCATTACGCAATACTCCTGGGGAGGTTTTTCACTTACCATAATGCATACAGCTGGGAAGGCCATTCATTAACAGTATGT
Organism: Rhinoptilus africanus; assembly: GCA_013400135.1. Lineage (NCBI taxonomy): Eukaryota > Metazoa > Chordata > Aves > Charadriiformes > Glareolidae > Rhinoptilus > Rhinoptilus africanus. The sequence continues at coordinate 291,521 of VXBO01011679.1, read as the reverse complement.
CTTTCAGGATCGCTCTGAACCCAGGATGTCTTTTCTTTTTGGAGTGGTGAAAAAACAAGTGCACTATTATTACAGTTGTTGATGCTGTCTTTTATTGGCATCAATAGAGATTATTTGGACAGCAGCAGTAAATGATGTGCAGTAAATCAATCAGGCCAAATTGGCAGAGATTATTAACTGAAGAGACAACAGTGGTTTTCATCTGAAAATAAATGCGCACAATGTGGTAGCTATTGTTGTAGTTCGCATGAGGCGAGCCTTTTCATGGTTTTGATCCGCAAACATGAATGGGGGAGCATTTAATTGTAGGATGCCTTTTACAGAACACACATTTTAAAGCAACAAACATTTCTCCTGGTAAAACAAATGACAGATTCTGTAATTATTTCTTCATGTACCAATGAATGGTCTAATAAGGAAATCCTTATTTGCTGCTATGAAACATGCATCTAATGAATATCCTAGCTCTTAGACTTCAGGTCCTAATGTTCCTTAGTATATCACATAGAATCCTATATTTTGTGTATTAATCTAATGTTATATTTTACTGATCTTTGACACAGGGGAACATGCTGCAGCACTAGGACTCAACTTCCAAACTTTTCATCGTACGAAAAAAAGGTACTTGATTAACTGTAAAAGAACCTGCCAGCAACCAGGTCCATTTGTCATTTAACTGAACGAGCTGCTGGTGTTTCCTCTTCTTGTGATTTCCTTTGGGTTTGGAAACCGCTTGAAAAATCTTACAGGTCTGTGTAGCAGTTGAGAATATATTAGTTACATGATCTTTTGGAATAGTGTGGGTAAAAGTAATTTTTTTTTCCCTGCACTTAAAATAGACATAGCAGAATAGTTACATCTTACTATTAATGAGGTTCAATGTGCACAAAGTACCATTATGTCAGTGCAGCAACCTCAGCTTAATCTTGTACCGTCCGCACACTGTAGTCACTGACTCTGCTACTAGAAACAAGGAATAATCATCTCTGTAGCATAACTATATCCCCAAACATAAGAAGCTATGCCACAATAGAGACTTTATTGGTAGTATGTTTAACTTTTGCCAATTGTTAGCTGAGCAATTCTTTTCACATTACCTAGTGATGTAATTACTCTGGCAAAAGATGTAGGCACAGAGGAGGTCTGAGGAATTAACTCTACAGCTGAGGGAAGAATCCTGAGTGCTGCTTCTGATGTAAAGAGATAACCTCTCTGCCAACAGTTTTCCTGCAGGATATAGCAAGTTTCCGTCAGAAGGTAACTCAAGGAAAAGATTTGTTTAATTATGTTTACCACCTTTAGGTAAATATACATATATTATTCATGAATAAATGACCCAGTTCTCATTATATCACACTAACCCTAAGATAAATGGTTGCTCAGGAGTCTTAATGTACTACCTCATTCAGTGACTGCTCCATAAAACCTCTTTTAATTTTCCCCTGTAACTCAACTTGATAGCAATTCATTCTAAGCAATTTTCTTCAATCCATTTTCTGTTCTAGGAAACAAGTTTGTATAATGGTGCACTTGTTCTTTGTGTCATTCAGACACTTGAAAGTGTCAATCTGCTAATGTTCATTTTTTGTCATTAGATTCTTTTTTCTCTACTGTTGCTAATCACCAAAAATACTTCTTTCATGCAGCTCAGCACCTATTTAAGTGCCACCAATTTTATTCTTTTGAAACAGAAGGAATTAGTGATTAGAAACTCATATTAATTATCCTTGTACAGATGAGAGGGTAGAACCAAACATAGGCTTTACAATAGTGGATGGAATTATAGTAAGAATTTTTATCACCCATCCTTCTATTTTAAACTGTTGCCTAATACTACACTGAATAAAAAATTAAGTCAGTCAAGATAAAGCTTTCAATTCCTTTCTTAAAAATTATACTTGCTTCTAAATTTTTACACTATAATAAGAAAAAAAAATACTACTAATGTCCTCAGATTTTGTAAGAAGTTCAGAAAACATTGAGTCATCCTATGATTTTGACCGGCTCTTAGCAGATACTCGCACAATAGACACTGGTATAGATATACAACAAAGATTAAATGTCCACTTACTTCTGAAACTTACCTCTCCTATGAAGAAAGACTAAGGGAATTGGGTCTCTTTAGTCTGGAAAATAGACGTCTGAGGGGGGACCTTATCAACACTCATAAATACTTAAAGGGTGTGTGTCAGGAGGATGGGGCAGGCTCTTTTCAGTGGTGCCCAGGGACAGGACAAGAGGTAAGGGCACAAACTTAAGCACTAAACATGAGGAGGAACTTCTTTACCTTGAGGGTGGCAGAGCACTGGAACAGGCTGCCCGGGGAGATGGTGGAGTCTCCGTCTCTGGAGACATTCAAAACCCGCCTGGACGCGTTCCTGTGCAACCTGCTCTAAGGTGGCCCTGCTCTGGCAGGGGGGTTGGACTAGATCTACTGAGGTCCAACCCTATGATTCTGTGATTCTGTGAAACCAAGATTCTGGTAATAATTGTCTTCCTTTTATTTCAATGTAGAATAGAAAGGGCAAGACAAAATTTCAGACCCAAAACTATGGCAGAGTGCTCATTTTTCAAGATTAACAAGTTTCTTAGCTACCTACCCATCAAGAATTAGCCCTGGAAAAATGAGTATACAAAACACTCGTATTTTTAAATTTCCCTTTGTCACTGCCTTCCTCAGTCAAAAAAGCAATAGCACATAAATGAAAAATAAAATCTCATAAAATAAATATAGCATAAGTCCCCACTGGTTCTTAGGAGATAATTTCAATTAGACTACTATATTAAAGATATCTGAGCCTGTTGTGCAAAATGAGAACTATCAGTAAACCAAGGATATTGTGATTTCTGTTTCACTTAGGTACGTACTACAGGTGTGGCAACATGTAGTTTCTACTTCATTAACATATGCCCAGGCTCATAAACTGCCTATAGGATTATTTTTTTTTCCCTGTTCAAGCCTAACTATGAATAATGTGATTAATGTGTCTTCAGGCACAAGAGCTAAGCCCACAGTGTGCCTGACTCATTAGTCCTGAACTATAATTTCCAGCTAGGAAGTAAAAAGCACACTGAAAGAAAAACCTACAAAGTAGGTTCCTCACTTCATATTCTGAGTGTTCCCTGTTACAAGATTAAGTCATGGTACTACTACAGTAAACTTACATGAATGATCCTGATATCAGCACATTTCCACGTTTTTCATGGGATTTTTTTCTCTTTTCCTTTGGACAATGTCAGTGATTTTTATAGCTTCAGAACTGCAGCTTGCCAGGCTGCTGCTGGCAGGACCAACCGAGGCCTGAAGGTCTCTGGTGTAACAACACTCATGTTCCCTGGCAGCGGATGACAGTCGACTAGCTGTGGCCCTACAACGTGTCTCTGTGAGGAAACTCAAAAATCCATGGATCTTACTACAGTAAGAGTCTCTATTTTTCCACCACAGCTCAGGCATGCCCAATATTTATCTTCAGCCCCAGCTAGCATACCAGAAATGTTGCTGCTGACTGTGTTTCCTCCTTCATCCTCTTTGGACCTCAGTTTCAAGTGTCGGTTATGCGGTTCCTTTGAGGTTATGTGCAATCTGCATTTAGTATCTGACTGGTTTAGTTTAGAAATGTCGCATTCTCAACATAATCCCATTTTACTCAAAACCAGGCTTTGGAATAACTTCAAAATGATCTTCCTTTTCATTTAAGATCAGGATGTTTGTAGGAGAAAAAGAGATCCCATTTTTTACATTCTAGGTGGAGAGAGAAAAAATAATAGATGCGATGAGTTTTTCTTTAAGGATAAGTAAGTTAATTAATAAATGATAAAGTACACCTAAGCAGCTGTGTTTAGTGCTCTTCTGAGGCTGACTGTAGAAAACGGCCACTGCTAAATACATATTACCTACCTAGATGGTATTTAAGGTGATGCAATACAGTAAATTCTTTATTTTTGCATAGTGTTTTACAATGCCTTAACATTCTTCCTCGCTCTTTTTTTCTTTCTTTTTTCTTCTTCCGTAAGAGTTCTGTCAAGTCTCTTCTATATCAGCTTCTGTTATGTCTTTTATCTACCAAGGCATAGTAAAACATGTCAATATTTATTTCTTTTTGCTTAGGCCACACTCTTCGTTTTCTGATTTCCCTTCCTGAAAATTTGAATCCTAGAATGATAATGTTTTCTGTGCAGAGAGCCTCTGGATGGCATCTTGTCCAATGTCCTGATCAAAGCAGAGACATCTTAAAACCTAACTGAAAGTTCTGTTAGTAATTTTTGCCATATACTTTCCAGAATATTTGAACCACTGGACTAATGACTGAATGGATGACTTCTACCAGAAGCTATCTAGACTTAAAAAGAAGAGATAATAAAAACTCAACAACATCTTGCCAAAACTTTAAGCTAGATACGCCTCTATAGAAAGAAATTTAATAGTGTATATTTCTTTAAGAACATTCCACAGGTTTTACATTTTAATTACCTATTACTCCACTAGAGTTCATAAACATTAATATGAGAAGAGATATTTATCTGTGAAGGAAAATATGAGAACATATGCAGTATAATACAGATGGAAGAGATTTTTATATAATGGGGACCATCTTACATATCGGAAGCATTGTAAAGAAGAATGCAATGGTACAAATCTTTAAAGAAAAAAAATCCTTTTTTTTTTTCCCTCTGTAGTATCGACTAACTATTTAGCATGAAAATATTCAGAAAACCTACTGTTCATAGTGAATTATGTTCTTTTATATTACCAGATGCTCTTAACTCTGACATGGATTGGCCCCGTAACTTACCTAAATGAGTGTCCCATTTATTTTGATCTAATTACCACCTCCCATACTATGATATCCCTTTAAATTCTTTGGAAGAATGTCACAATATTAACCTGGACTAATGGAGCTCCCAAAATTAGAACTCCATTAAAGGAGACGTTAAAAAATACCAAACCACTACACAGCAACACGTTTGTCATAGTATTTTTCAGTCCACATGTAAGAAACTTGCAAGTCACAACTTGTCCTCAATTTCATATGTTCTCACCTGTCAGGAAAAAAACATTTATAACTACACTTAGAAGAAAATATTTCAGAATTTCTTCAGAAATATTCAGAAAAAATCACATCAGGTATACTTGTAAGGGCTTTGTAATGTTGAAAATAACACAGCGAAAAGAAATGTATCTATCTGTACTTTTTGTAGGGATGACAAAATTAGTAAGATAAAAGTCAAAGCTGGCATTTCAATAGCTGATAATAGGATGAATTGGAGATGCTATAATCCACAATGTCCAAAAAGTTCCAGTATGTTAAAAGAGTGAGTTCAGGAAGAGACAGTTACAAACTATACTCCCCAACTAATAAAGAATCCATTCTGAAGAGGTTCTCATTAGCTTCTTACAACACTTTAAAATTATTATTGGATGGGTTTGGGTTTGTTTTTTAAAAAAGAGAGTCATTACGGTTCATATCTTCTCTGTAAGGAGAACTCTATTTCAGTCCCCTTTTAGTATAATTTTACATTGCAAAATAAGATAATTATAATGAAGACAGCCACTATTAATGGTTTTACTGGGTGAAAAGACTGACTAATTTACAAAGCAATTTATTCATTCTCTTGTACATTTCCATTTGGCATTATTGCTTTCAAATTATTTCCTTTTCACTAAACATTTTTTTTCAAAAAAAATATTATTCCCTGGTACATTTTCTGTTGGTTGGAATGTCTGCTTTCCTTTTCTGTGGACTGATAGAAATCCATAAACCTACATTTTTAAAAGAACTTTTAGCTTTTTAAGCAACTATATTACATTTTTCTGTTGCCTTCTGTCCAAGGTTTCTAACTGCGATTATCATCTAAAGTAAAATAACTTACTTCCTATGCATTTCTTAAATGGCTCAATTCAAATTTAATAGAGGATGTTAATGTGCACATTTTTAAAATGAGACCAGTCAGTGTGTGGGCTTAGAAGGAGCATGTTAGTTAAAAAAGGGAGCAACCTTTTTTCTGAGTATCCCTTCTAACCTGAAAAAAAAAGTCCTTGTAGAAATGACACTATATAAAAATGTCTGAACTTAGCCTAGTATTTAAGGATTTTGAATTCACACAGTAATAAAACAATACTGAAAAGAATTTCAGTTCCATTTTTAATAATAAGTAACCTGACTGCATTATGTATCTGAGGAACATTTAATAGATAAGAGAATGAAAATTAATGTAAACCTTAATGAAGAAGAATGAAGCAAGGTCAGCTGAAAATAACACACTATTATTGTGTGCTAGGAGTAACTAGTTGATTGGTATACTTATTTATCAAATAAATTATATATTCATCCCAGTATTAACACAAATTTACTACTAAAACCACAAACACTGAATTAAAATGTTATGGTAATAGATTTCTGTGCTATATGCATTTTCTATTTTGGGAGCTGTCAAGGTGGCTTAGGCGGATGGGAAAAGCAGTGGAATACCCCTATGCCCTGGATCAAAACAGCACATTCCTGCAAACTCTTGAAGGACAAACCCATTTTATTCCTTCACTATAAGCTGGACCACTGGTAATGACAAACAAAACCCTCTGAATGATTAATTTTATTTGACAGCTCTTTTATTTCTATACTCAAAAGTCTCTAGGTGTGGACCAAGACCTAGCTGCAGGAGCAGCTGTTCATCAAAACCAGGAATATACTGGTATTTCTCCTTGTCAACTTGTCATTCATGTAGAAGATGAGATATAATACAAAGAATGCACATGGGGCAATAGCAGGAGGCACTGAACTCAACATATCAGTTAAATAACTAATGTGTTATTTTTCAGTATGCATCAAGAACAAGCAGAGTGTTTGAGTCATGATAAGATGATGTGATGGATGGCAACAAGGTGTTTTTTTCCCCCACGTGGGAGGTACAGCCTGGGAAATGCATGAAAATATCATAAAAACTTCAGAAATGAACAACTGAAAATTATATCATTCTTCAGTGGAAGGCAATAGATAGCTAATTGGAGGACAGACCACTTAGGGCCTTAAACAAGAACACACATTTCTCACATTCAAAGTGATCAGGTTTTTCAATAAATTCTCATTAAATATGAGCACCCCACAATTTTATTTATAAAAGACGAAGGAAAAGGATGTTGCAAAAAATCAAGATGTCCTGGACAATTTTGAGCTGGATGTGTGGGTAAAATAAAATATTACCCAGAAACTATCTACAGAATTTATATGTGATTTGTATGTGAGGAGCTAGACAAGTATCATAGAAAAATGCCAGTGATCTCCGGTTCTGACTGACAACTAATGTCTGTGGAAGGTGGTAATAAGGAGAGAATCGGGTGGAAAAAATTAGGACTTCTGATATAACAGTTGTGAATTTGAGTTGATGCTGTAGTGACAAGATGTGAGTGGCAGATGTGTGATTCACACTCCTAGAGGCAGTAGTTGAGATGAGCAATGGATGAGAAACAGATTTTACAAAGACAAAAAAATCCAGGACAGAGCCTTGTTAGACCCTAGAAAACAACTAGAGGGGGAACTGCTGTGATGCATGCTGAAAGAGTGATTGCAAAGAGATCCAGGAGGAAAAACTGCAGAAGGCCAGGGGATTGAAGATAAAGTCCTGGCAGGCTGAAGAGTTCTTAACATGCCAGACATTTGCATGAAAGCAGTCATTGAAGACTTTGGGAAGAGTAGTTTCAAAAAACTACAAGACATGGTTGCTGGATTAGCAACTGTCTATGACTGAATAAGAACAGACAAAGTCTGCTATACAAGCTTAGAGATGGTACCTGTGGTATACCCACAACACCTATTTTTCTCAGTTCTTCAGATTAGATGTATTGGGAGGGGGGAAAAGAACGTAGGAGCAGGAAGAGGTTAAGAAAAATGGGAAATAAAACTAGAAAAGTAAAAATGAGAAATCAGGAGCTAATGTGGGATGATCATGGTGTGCTGAAAGAAGAAATAAAAATAGATAAGAGACTTTCTTATACACATCGTAAGAGGGACTGTTCAGGGAATGGCAGAAACCTCGAAGGACAGGCACATCCAAGTTATATTTCTCATTATTCTCCTGGAATAAACCAAGATCCTCTGCAGAGAGAGATACAGAGAGAAGAAGAGGGATTTTCAGACATTTAAACAGTAAACTGGATTATAAACATGAATACAACTAACACGGAGAAGTTCAGCTGGGAATTTGGCAAGCCTGGAGCCTTCATTAACAGGCATGGACCATGAGAAATCAGCATGAGGAGAGAATTGCCACATAGATGTTCTGCATTCTGAGCTGGGAACCCAAATCCAGAGCTGCCAACTGAGAAGACAAGAGAGGCAAAAAGATGAAGAGAAGTAAACTGCAAAAGCCTCTACAAAAGCAGGAAAGGCAGAGACTTTCTGAGGAGACACCGACACAGATGATGGGTGCCTGGTGCAAGAGAAGGCCCTTGGGGTGATGGCAAAAGAAAACATGGGAAAACTGAGAGTGGAGAACTGCATTGGTGCCATCTCCTTTTCCCCTGCCCAACCACAGCAACCTCAGAAAAGATCCTATCTTCATCTTGCACATGCACAATGCTAATGAAGCTTTCCAAAAGGACAAGGAAAAAAAGAGGAAGGGGAAGATGAAGGGGAAGGAGGGAAAGGGAAAGTGTAGTAAAATAAGGTAGCTAAATGGAGATAAAAGATAAACAAGCCTGATTATATTTTTCTACTTTTTAAATTAATGACATTAGAATAAAAAGCCCCAGTTACAAGCCAAATGACCTAATATCTTCTCTAATATCCTTTTTATAGATGTAATGTTTAACAATAAATGACTGCAGTTAGCCTGAGATACTCAATATTGTAGCATTTGCGTGATTTTCCTCTCTCTATGCACAAAAGTCTTTCTTTTATTTCCCTTGTTTGGGATATTCTCTAAACATATTGATAATAGTACTGTAAACCAGTTTGCTGCTTCAGATGTACATACGTGGATGCATTGGATACATTGCCAGATCCTTGGTCAGGTACAATTCTGCTTAATGCCATTATGGGAGGGAGAATGGCTGTGAGGGAGGGAAATGCTGCTAAACTGACCAGTGATACCCTCTTTGGTCCCTAATCCCAAGAGGGTCAGGTACACTCTGCTTCACACTGCTTACTCTCAACTGTGTAGACCTTTTGTGCCACTGAGTCAAGTTAAAATTATTTTGACGTTAGTTTTATAAGACACTGTGCTTTATCGTGCTTATTTCAATTTTATGCTTTCTCTTAATTTCACGGCTTTTTATTAGTAAATCCTGAGATAAAGTGATTTAAATTCCGTATGTATGTACACATACACAAGGGAAAAAAAAACATGGAAATTTGTGTTGATAAATTAAATAAACCTTTCTGTTTGTTTCTCTCTTAAAGTTATCTACCAGACTCTTGAAATACTTTGGGTAATTTTAACTTTTTACAGATAAAACCTTTGCCAAGTTTTATAGCTATTCTTCAATCTCATCTTCTCCCCAGGACTTTGATACTAAGAACTGGCAGTGTCACTTATGTATCTATCCTCTCATGAAAAGAACTGTTTCCTCTTATGTTGTGTGTGTGTGTACCCTCTATTTCTCAGGCACTAAACACTTTAGATTTAGTTTAAATAAGGGTGTTTTCATCTGAGATCTTATTTCCTGGAAATTCAGACTTTGCATTTTAGTCCTGATAAAATGAGATCTGAAACAATTTTTTAGATCCCATTACAGACTCACATGGATTTAAAAGAAGAGTGGCCACATCATAAATATTATGGGTACCTTATTAAATGAGCTGAATCCCCCTGCAAAGTACTAAAATCCCTCTGCTAAGTGTCCTGGCTACCTTATCTCTCCTATATCAGAACATGGTACAAGTGAAATAAAATGAACAAGCTCATGACATCTTAGCATCCATCATAGATATCTTTGCAGTGTCCATGTCATACTCAGGTCTGCAGTCAGAGTGATTAAGAAAATTTGAGGCCTTATCTCCCTCTCCTTAATAACCTTTCTAAAAATAGGGAAAAATTGTAACAACCCTCAGAATGAACACATCATTTAAATTGCTATGCTGTGGAAATGCCGAACGCCCAAACATAGATAGGAAGTTTATACAGTGTTGGAAATTTTCATCCTTGCACAATGAATAATGGCAAGCAGAGATTTTTTAAAAAAACACCTTTCTCTGTCAATTTGCCCTGTACCCAACCAACACCAATCCCCTCAGCCCCCTCTGCAAGAAATGAAATACACTGGAACTCATCCAGTGGCTACGTTGGAGTTCTTTATGGGCTAAGACCTCTGATATCAGTTATATATTCGTAGTGTTTGTTTATAGGGCATTTTATAAAGTCATAAAAGGGAATGTGTGTACTGTGGCAGGGTTGCCAAATTTTACTCTGACGGCTAATGCGCTGCAGTGTGATCCATAACTCACTTATAGAAGAGGCTTAAAAAGAGAGAAAAAAAAAATCCCTATAGCTTAGTAGAAAGTTTCCTAAGATCAGAGTTTTATGAGACTAGAAATTCAAATTGCACATCTTCTAACTGCTATTTAAATTTCCAAGTCATTCATCACATATGTTATTTAGAATGTCCACAAGACATAATTTAAAACAGTTATAAAGAGCAATTCTCTTATTTTTCATTAAGTTCCATGTAATTCTTTAATCTTTCCTCAAAAAATCTGCTTGACTGGGCAGAAGCAATATTTCTTGGAGACAAGAGATGTCACACTTTCAAGAAACAGGAGCTGTGATCTTATTGTCAAAATCAAACACTTGCTAGTGATGCAGCACTGCTTTGGAGTGGACATGACTTCACGATTGGTATCATTCTGGTGTTCAATGGCATGGAAAAAAAGACCCAACTCTGGAATATAAAGATTTTTAATTGATTTTCTGTGCTTTTAAGAAGCACCTCTTAAAGAAAAGAGCCTGCCACTTGCTGGAATAGATTTCCTTTATAGTTTCCCCCACCCCTTTGTAACTAAATCCATAAAGAGTAATCTATGATGAATTTGTTTTCAGGATCCTCGAAGTGTGGTAGCTGGATACAGAAAATGCGTGGGTGCTCAGTATTACAAATCCTATGTATTGGGTTTTCAAGCACTTTTCTTCTCTGTTCAACATGTCAGGAGGGTCAGATACAGAGCAGCGTCACCAGATTGGTATGTCTTTGCCTCTGTAACACAGTGAGGCTCCATTTGACACTCAGGTCCACTTAGAACTTAAGAAACATACTAAAAACCTTGGAGATAAGAGAAGATAATATACATACTCTTAAGGATTACAGTTGTGAAGAGGAATTTGATTAAACTAGCTAGTATCACATGCTGCACAACACTGTGGTAACGGTGGTTTAACCTAATTTTACTGTAAAAAAAAATAGTGTACATCAATGATTTTGCAGGTGAAGTAGGAAATTAGCTTCTAAGACTCATTTGTCAGATAGCAGTAATCCACATTTGCATTTAAGACATAAGATATAATCCTCTACAACCAACCCCTTCCTCCCCACACACTTTCACTTAATCTTAGTGATAAAAGGCCTGAATCCTGGCATCAGCTAATAAACCAGAGCGCCCTGGTCAGTACTACATGGTTAGAGCTAAGAGCTAACTGCAGAGAAGTAAATATCCCAGAAAATCCCAAGCTTTTGAAACTTATCTGTGATTATGGATCTGTGATTACAGAGATATTGGCATATGAAAAGGCAGAAGCTGTTATTCCATCATAGAATCACAGAATCATAGGATAGTTCGGGTTGGAAGGGACCTTAAAGATCATCTAGTTCCAACCCCTTTGACATGGGCAGGGACATCTCCCACTAGACCAGGCTGCTCAAAGCCCCGTCCACTTGCTTGAGGGACTTGAACACTTCCAGGGATGGGGCTTCCACTACTTCTCTGGGCAATCTGTTCCAGTGCCTCACAGGAAAATGAGGAAATTTCTTTAGGTACCGTAAAGGCTGCTATAAGGTTTCCCCAGAGCCTTCTCTTCTCCATGTTGAACAACCCCAACTCTCAGCCTGCCTTCATAGGAGAGATGCTCCATTCCTCTCATCATCTTCATGGTCCTCCTCTGGACCCACTCCAATAGGTCCATGTCCTTCTTGTGTTGAGGATTCCAGAGCTGGACACAGTACTCCGGGTGGGGTCTCACCAAAGCAGAACAGAGGAGGTGAATCCCCTCTTTCACCCTGCTGGCCAAACTTCTCTTGATGTAGCCAACCCATGTAAGATGCGGTTGGCTTCCCGGGCTGCGAGCTCACATTGCTGGCTCATGTCCAGCCTTTCATCCATCAGTACCCCCAAGTCCTTCTCCTCAGGGCTGCTGTCCATCCATTCTCTGCTCAGCCTGCATTTGTGCTTGAGATTGCCCTGACCCAAGTGCAGGACCTTGCACTTGGTTTTGTGGAACTTCATGAGGTTTGCAGAGGCCCACCTCTCAATTTGGCATAGAGTGGCCCAGCATAAGGCTTTGAACAGTGTGTATATTCTTTTCATTCACATACAGGTGACAAGCTAATGATCAGTACTGCTGCCGGGACTTCCAGTTCGTCAAACACCAAAAACCTTCCTGTTTAATATCTCTAAGTGTGTTTCTCATCTGCAAAGCCACCAGGGGCCTTGCTGCAATTAGAGGCAGAGGTGTCAGCATGGCAGTGACACTGAGAGCCATAGCTAAGGACTCCACATAGAGCTTACTGTATTTCAGAGTTAACACCAGTGATTTATGGGCTAATTCATACATGAGGTGGTAGGCAAAAGAAATCTCAGCTGTCCTTAGATACTTCACAAGAAAGCTGTGCTGAGCTGGTGCTGTTGAGGAAAGCTTTTCACAGCTCGTGGAGCAATCTAGAACGCTAGTTTCCATATTACTTACGAGTGGTGTAAATCACATGAAACTTATTCCAAGAAAATGGACTTACATGGCTGTGCCATCAGCTTAATGAAGATCAAGTCCAGCAACGAAGCCAGTGTGAAATTACCTACCACATTCAGTTATCAATAATCTGCAAATCAGTAAGCCATTTTGAAATTTCTCTGCACTGCAGAGAAACAAACTAAATACAGAGGTTATTGTTTGGTTTCAGTTTAAAAATAAGTAGGGAGAAAAATTGAAACCAAGCTACTTAAATTCAGGTTATATAAAACATGCAAAGGCAATGAAAAATTTAAGTGAGGTCTTAAATGGCAGCAAGTGATTTCTTCAACCCTCATTGCAGAAGAACAAACTGACACAGAAGCAAAAAGTATTTAATGTAGCCATATGGTCTCAAGGATAAGAAATACAATGGTCTAAAGACGTCCATTTGAAGACTCTGAAAAGCTTTTGGAAAAACAGGTGTAATTGTTATCAGAATGCCACTAGGGTTTGTTACTAAAAGAAAAGCTGCAAACACTTCACCTTCTCTTATAAAATGATGTTAAAATAAAATAAATGACTTGCCATGTCCATATTCTTCTATTGTTTCATTTGACATATTTAATTTTTAAATGCTTTAGGCATACTGCTGGCTCTGCGTGTAGTGGGAGTTTTTGAAGGCTCAAGCAGCTAGCACCCAGATTTCTCATAAAAGAAATTCAAGATTCTGACTGATAGGAAAACTTTCTTTTATTAAAATATATTGTGTTCCCCAATATTTTCCTTGTTGTTATTCCTTGTCTTCAAGCATGAGCCATTTTGAACAAAATATTTGATCATGATAACAATAATTTAATTTTAGACTCCACAGTTAAAAAAAAGGAGGAACTCAATACATTAATCTAATTCATATCACATAATACCCTCCCTTGAAGAACTGCTTTTATGTAGATTCCTGCCAACTTCACCATTGAAAACCTACTTTTAAATTCCTGTCAGGTGCTCTCTGCTTGAAGGGCTCCAGTGTGTGGGTGGCTGTTTTTCTTGTATGTGCCACGATGAGTCTCCTCCTCAGAGAGCTGGGGGAGGAGGGAGGAAGGAGTGTTTTTCCTCTTCTCGTTTCACACTACATTTGTAATATGAGAGACAAAATGTCCTACCTCCTGAAAAAAAACCTGTCCTGGAAAATTTTAATGTTCCTGAAAAAAGCTGTCAATCTAGTTTATGTGCTGGTATTTAATACCATGTACCTCATCTGCCATTAATGGCTTTGTAATTTAGATCATTGTCTAAAAATCTGTATTGTGAACCTGTTTATGCATTTCCTTCTTCTAGGTGAGCTGGGAGTATGTAATTTGCTCTTATCTGCCTGGAGATCAGAAGGCAATACTCTTTGGTTCTAAAGGGGATAGAAGACTCTACATTTTAAAGAACCTGTTAACAAACAAGATCACACATAATTTTCAAATAATACAGGTTGTTGCCTTTTTATTTGTTTAATCTTGGCTTCACAACAGAGTAAGTGGCCGGGTAACATGCTGTATAAATTCCACTTGTCAGAAGTTTCTGTAATAACATATCCTTTAAGGGAAGAAATATTTATCTCTAAAGGGGTCTACAGTGGAAGATGGGCAACTGGAAATTTTTCAAACATTTCCCTTGCAAGCCGAGGGAACAGCCAGCCCCAACCTCACATTTGCGAGCTGTTCACACACACAGGCTCTGAGCAGGGAGTCTCATCAGGGAGTCCCACAGTGACAGGGGTGCAACCATCCTCCTCTGCAGTTTCGGGAGCAGCCCTGTGCTCCATTTGCGCTGAATAAGTTTAGGAGGTGACTCCACTTGTCGCTGCTGCTCTCATCCTCACCAGGTCATTGTGTGTAATTTGATTAGCCACCAGTCAGAGAGCCTAACACTTTTAATTTGTTTCATGCATAGTATTTGCTGCAAGAATTAGGTTTGTGGCATGATGTGGGATATAAACTATAATAATATCCACTTAGAATGACATATTTCTCTGGCTTTTATAGTATTAGAAAAAGTACTTGTGTCACACTGAATGCATAAGATTACTGTTCCCAATGTTGTTTTAACATTATCTTAATGAATGCTTTCCTGCGTGTGTTTTCTATCATGGTGACATCTTATGTTTCAAGCTAACAAGTTAATGGCATAGAAGAAAATTGAGTCTCAAAAATGTCAAGCACAAGAAGGCAAAAATCACATACTTTGTCGGTTCTTCTGGTTCACAAACCAAAGCTGTCCCAAGTTAACTGTGCTCCCACCTTTGCCTCTGCTGACTCTGAACAGTGGGTACTCGCTCGTCAAAACTGATGCTGTTGAGACCTGCCTGAGTGTGCAGAGCTGTTAGCACAGCAGAGGGTAAACACACAATTCCCTTTTGCTCGTAAAGGCTCAAAAGGTTGATTTTGGGTCATCGGTTTTGCAAACACGGAGGCTGTGAACATCACCATAGGTAAGTGACTGCTGCTATGAAAGAACAGTAGTCTATGTAGATCAGCTTATCTGTGTCTTTTTCCCACTGCATTTCACCCCCCGGCTCTGACGGTCGGTCTTGCCTGGAGGGCTGGAGGCTGCTTGCAGCACCTTCCATCTTCCTCTGCCCCACAGTCCAACCTGCCCTCTTGGTTTTATCAAACAGCATGTACTCCGAGCCAGGCCTTACTTATTTACATTTTACTGTGCAATTTGCTATTTGTTTCTGGAATGCCTCTGAATGCCTATCCTGCTCATGAAAATAATGAGAAACAGTCCTTCCTTATTGTCTCTTTTCCCTAATCAGCACTCAAAAGATGTTGAAAATCCCCTGGGTTAGCTACAAGAAGCTGGGGCAGCAATGTGTGTGCTTTCTTATAGTTGGCTGGAGAGTTGGAGACAGTCTCGTCCTAATTAAGGAACATAAACTCAGCTACCTTAATTACAGCAAGGAGTAAACTATACCAACATAAGCACCTTCATACTGATATAGCTGTGTCCACTTGAGGGACTGCAGTAATTTCATTAGACAAAGAAGAAAAAAAGAAAATCACACCCTCTGACAAAGTATGCTGGTGCATAATCCTTCTGTAAACGGAGCCTCACACTCATTCTTCCCAACAGCTGCCTCTGTCTCCCTTTGTCCCTCTGCTTGAAGCAAACTGCAGCCTGTCAGTGCAAGGATGGGGCTCCCCGAGGTAATACTACCTGAGAGTATGAGCAAGGACGCTGGTGGATGTGCACTCCTAAGTGGGCTGAGAATGGCGATCCCAAGCTTAAACTAAGAGAAGAACAAGGAGACTTGCTCTTTTGGGCAGCTTTGGGCTTTTTCTGGTCTCTGGTACTAGGGAAGGGGCCTGATAATGTCCAAAGCAGGGAGTGACAGTGAGACAGATATTAGCAAACCCATCTTGAAGTGAGTCTGAGGTACTCACTGAGACAAATTAAATTTTTGGTTCTTCACCCTGCTGTATGTTGGACTAGACGATCTCCAGAGGTCCCTTCCAACCCTACGATTCTGTGATTCTGTGAGGCTGTGGTTAGGGATGTTGCAAGTGCTCAGCTTCAGCCAAGCAGTGCTGTCCTCCTTCAGCGGGAGCCACCAGGGCCACCAGGAGAGCACTCATTCTGTTCACCCCCCCCTTCATCGCAGGACAGAAACTGCCTGGCATGGACACAGCCAAACTCAGGTGTCACCTGCACTTGCTGCCAGCCAAAGGCCCAGCAGGGAAACACTCCTCCCTGCCCAGAGGCCATGGAGAAGAGATGTCTGCGAGGACCACTTTCCCTGGAGCCAATGCCATCCAGCTGTGCTTGGGGGAAATCAGGTGCTTCCTTGCACAGATGCTGGAGGGAGGGGGGGCAGTAGCACCTCCTTATGGTAGTGGGGGATGTTAACAGCTTGACTGCTCTCCTGCACTACAGTTTAGCATAAAAGCAAGTGGCAGCCAACCGCTTTTGTGTATTCTAAGGGACAGAGGAGAGCTGCATGGGATGGACCCAGCTGACCACCAAGGAGAGTTGGTCCCTTGTCTCCTCACAGCCAGGCTGCCCCCGACAGCTGAAGGGATGCATCAGGGACAAGCTCGTGGCAGGATCAGCTCCCACCCAGCTGCTGCACTCCCTGATGGCTGTGGGACAAGGAAAAGAAGAGCTCCCTCCCTTTCTAACAGCATAAGGAGGCCTTGGACAACTCCAGATACACTACTGCTCAGCACATCAAAGGATTACACCTGCGGGATGCCTGAGGTCCCAAACCTGATTTTAACTGATGTCTGCCTCTGTATTTGTGTCACCTCTACTCTGGGAAGTATATTTCATTTATTCTTCACAGCTAGAAAGGTGTCAGACAATCCCCTGCTAGGGATTTTAACACCTACCTTCCTTTTCTCTCCCACTTTATTTTACCTGCTCTTACATTACATCGCTATAATAGTATGATGTTTTATGTCAGTTTGAGATTTGTCTGAAAAGCGGGTTATGGGGTAAATTGTATTTTGTAAGCATTTTCTTTGGTCACTCTCTATTGATGATACAGTCTTTCTCTTATGATATATTTAGTTTCCCCTCTTTCTCATTTTCTGAGTAGCCTGTGCAGAGAAAGTACATGTAAATTAAGGAGAGCAGAGACGGGCTGTAATGGCAGTGAATGAGCCATTCAGCTCATGGTGCCTAGTTCAGAGAACAAGCAGCCAGTCTGATGCTGTTGATGGGCCATTCGTGGTGCTTCCTCATCTTCCTCATAAAACAACTAACTCTGTCCTGTAAATATGAGCATACGTGAACACTCACATAAAATCAGCTGAGAAGAAGACCTGAAGGTCCTCCTGTTTGTGGATGAGTAGCGCCCACCCTACAGCTCCTCCAGAAAGCTGCCTCCCCCGGATCTGCACCCTCCTCTCTGGTTTTGTCACTCAGATGGGATGCTCTCTTGCATCTCCACAGAGCATAATCCCAAAGTAGACTTCTCCATCATCACTGTTTTGGAGTTAATGACAAGAAGACTATCTAGGAACCCTCTATGCACCACCCTTTACAAAATAAAGCCAGCACATTGCAAGGGGTATTGTAGTCAAGGCTTTTTCTGTAGAAGAATTAATTTTGTCTCACTGGGATGAAATCAATATGGCAGTTGATCATGCAGCATGACTATCAAAGCGAAAAGAAGACAGAGACAGCACAATCTGGCACACAGAAAAATGCATGGAAGTGGGCTTTTTAGGGTTTGTCAAACTGAATTTTAGAAAGCTTAATCTACCACCTTTGTTATTGCTGTTCAGGAGGATCTAAGATGATATTCATCATAAGGCAAAGGTTCACACTCAGACATAATGTACAGCAATAAATGTGCTACTCACTAGGGCTATTTGATCCTTCTTGAATGTGGAAGCTTCTTTAGAATACATATTCCCTATTGCGATGAAGTCATCTCTTCCAGTAAATTACCCCCATTACTGGTTTGAACATAGCACTCACTGTGAATCTCCAAAGAGATATGTATTTGAATGTGTGATTTTGTAACTAAGTGCTGTTCCATATATCTAGAAATATGCTTAGCACATTTAATATTTATTTCAGTAAAAACTCTTCTTCCATATTTCAAGGCAATGCAGAGATATTGTATGTACCTATACTTCTTATTTTGAAGGAATATTTCACCTTCAAATATTAAGCATTATGCTAATAGATAGCCATCAAAATGAAGCTTGTTATGGGGACTGGGCTTAATTCTGCTAATTACAGGAATCTTTTTCCTCTTCTGAAAACTCTAGAACTGACCACCATCCGACACGGGAGACATACTGGTGGATGTTAGATGCTATTAGCAGTTTCCATATTACTGTGTGAGTAACAGAGCTGTGGCACCAGTCAGAGATTTATAGTCCTTCAGTTTGATCCTTCCTTGGAAAGCATAAATAGGATAGAAACCTCCCATAAGTCTTGCTAGGCTCCTGCAGCAAGGGGGTGTTGCCCAGGTGGGTCGAGTTATGTATGAGCTGCACATTTGCTTCATCTCTCCAGCTTTCCTAACTCCTGACAGAGCAGAGTCAGATGTGGATGTTCACTGTCAGTAGCTCACCTGCGGCAGTTCTCCTGTGTGAAGGGGTACGGACAGCAGGAGAATCAGCAGTCACCACGTTTTACAAAGCTCAGGTGGAGTCAAACAAATTCCCTTGTCCTTGGGATTTTCCCAGCCTGACAAGGAAGCAGACATAGCACAGTCAGATCTTCAGATCTGCTTTCTTGCTTTGAATGCAAGCACAGTTTATGTAAACCAAGCTTATTTTATGTATTCATATATATATACACACACACACATACATACATGCATATATACAAATAGATACATATATGTATATATATTTGTGTGTGTATACATATATACATATATATATACACTTATATACACACACACACACACACGCGCACACACACATATATATATATTTTTTTTTTTTTTTTCTTGAATTCCTCTTCCCCTGCAGTGCAACAAGCAGAGAGCAGGGGATCTGCTAAATAACTGCAACAGATACAGCATCTATCATTTCCTTTATCTTACTCACAATAGCAGGTGTGTCTTAAATACTCCAGGTCTGAAATGAGTGGCTAAGTTCAGACACCATGTTTCAAATTAAAAATCAAATATGATTTGATTTCCTTCTGGAATACACAGAACACTTACCCTGACATGAAACATGTTTCAAGGTACAAATTACACGCAGACCGTCTGGGCTGGTAACACAAGTATGCCTGTTGAAGGCCTGATTTACCTGCATATTTGTTATTTCAGTTCTGAGTTATTTGATTGCCATGATGATCCTTAACTAAACCATTGCTCTGGCTACCTGCCATTTTCTAACAGGTTCCTCCTTTTACAGTAACAGGTCTTGGAAATAAAGTTTATCAACCAGCCATTTAGATTAAAAGCAAATTGACTACCTGTTCCTGTATGCCCAGACCGTGGTATTCGCTTATACTTGTAGCTACCATAAACAAGTCTGCCTCTTAGCGTGTATAAATGTAAACATATAAACCATGCATTTATGCATATCTTGAGATGTGAAATTCTGAAAGTACTGTAAGAACAGTGAAACAGGAAAATAAGTTGTTACCCAGGAATCACAGGATGTCATGCTCTTGCAGTGTGCATGTGTTGATTAAGTGTGTAATAATTAAGGCTAACAGAGGACTTACAAATTTGCTTAACAGAAAGATTATCTGCAGTGTATTTAGTTCTACAACTAATGAGAGCTCTGGCTATAAATCAGTGCACTTTAAATGCTGCCTTATTTCTTATAAGTCTTACACATCCTTTCCTGGATGATCTCAAAACACATTAAAAAAGCTGGTGTATTCCAATTAGCTGCGATCGACCACTGGAATATATTTCAATTTTGGTAGAGTACCTCAAGCCAAACAAGTCAGAGGACAGGATCAAATAAATTTATACTAGTTAGAGTATATACTAAGTTTTATTTAAAAGCTCTTCTACACAGTAATAGAGAAAACAATTAATTATCTGGAACCTCATGCTGAATCTAGGCAGATTTCCTGAAACATCTTAATGCTCACACAAATGTAATTACTACTAAATCAATATTTTGTATTCAAGCCTAATTACAGTACATGAATTAGAATGCTACTAAAGAGATGTGCAATTGGCTGGTTAGTAGACTTTAGCTGGTTGATATTAAAACCGACAAAGGATCTCAGATTTGGCTGCCCTCATGCGAGTACACAATATTAGAATCAAATTGGCTGGTTTGGATAATTGCTGCATGTGTAGTACAACTACAAAGAGCTACAAGTTTTACTGTCCCAAAATAAATTCTCAAGGAAAACATGACTCCTCTTTTTTTAGTTGGCATTCACATTTCTGAAAGGTAGGGTTTTCTTCATAATATTGCAGAGAAGGATTTAGAACAGAACTTTTAATAAGGGCTGAGGTGACATCAGTTACAAACAAATGAATAATGCGTTTTAAAGGCTTTCTGCTTTGACATGCTCCCTATTCAGTTATTTGCTCCCAGCAGAAGTCATTGTAACATCCCAATCCTGGGATCTCGAATCTGAGCTATTAAAGGCAAATGCAATAAGGTCACCACGGAGCCTTCTCTTCTCCAAGTTCAACAACCCCAACCTCCCAGCCTGTCTTCATAGAAGAGGTGCTCCATCCCTCTGATCATTTTTGTGGCCCTCCTCTGGACCCACTCCAACAGGTCCTTGCCTACACTGTGATGAGGACTCCCAAGCTGGATGCAGTACTCCAGGTGGGGTCTCACCAGAGTGGAGCAGAGGGGCAGAATCCCCTCCCTTGACTTGCTGGCTTGACACTTCTTTTGATGCAGCCCAGGATAGGGTTGGCTTTCTGGGCTGTGAACACACATTGACGTGTGATCACGTCAGCTCATGATGTACATATTCCAAGCACCCCACCAAGGGTGGGGAAAAAATGTTCATTTTCTGGCATAGGAATTAGACTTGATCATGGTAAGAAATTCCAAAATTTATGTACTATTTCCTACCTTTTATTACCAACCTTCTCATTATGTGTAGCTCCTGCAGGATCCTTCTCCTGTTATAAAATATTTCTCCCAGAGTTTACTCTGATAGTGTGTAATGAATGTTCATACAAAGTAATTATGTCTTCAGTCTGTGCACTCATTGGTCTTCTCTTCCACAGAATCCAAATGCATGAGGACTGTCTCCAAACAGCAGAGAACACAGAAGTACCATACTGATGCAAGCCCCCTGTCTTCAGCAGACTTAGTGAAATGATTTTGGAAAGAGATGGAGAAACAGAGGAAACTGAGGTTTCTTTGCTTCTTTCATCACCACCACATAAAAATATAGAGAAATACAAAGCATCCCACATATGTTAGTTTTGTTCATTGCAGGTTCATCACCTGAAAATGAACTCCTGAATAAGATCTAAGAAACGAGGTGGTTGTTATTAATATTGAACAAGAATAGAGAAATGGCACTATCTTTGTCAAAATCTAACACTCAGTTTTGCAATGATGACAAACTGAAGACAATATAAATTAGAAGTACAAGACCGACCTTGAAAATGACCTTGTTCTGTCCAGTGAAAGACTAAATGAAAGACTAAGGCACCTCAAGTGAAGAAGTTTAAGAGGTAATTAAGTCATGATCCATTTGTTTCATATGCAAGGGAAATATCTCACAGTAGCAGACTTTTCAGTCTAGCCAACTCAGGCTCTTCAAGAGAAAAAAGCACGAGTGCTCAAGTAAGGATTTGATTGCAGTTTTTAAGATTATGTTTTTAAAATGAAGCTAACAAGCTGTCAGAGAAGATTACAAAGGACTGTGCTTTCTGCTATAAAGGCTCTTCTGGTCAAGACTGGATATTTCTGTAAGCCATATGCTGAGTTGGCTCAATATGGAAATTTCCAAAGATGTTTTTCTGGCATGCAGAAGGTCAAGACTATGCAAAAAAGTCCCTTTTTCCTTGATGTCTATGAACCTTCTGTACTGAGAGAGACACCTTTTTAGTATAAGTATAGAGGACAGTTACTTTCTGCCTTCAGACTCCAAGATCAGTGCCAAATCTAACTTCCCTTTAAAAATGTGTTTTATGAGCTACTTCAGGAAATCTAGATGGAAAGCATTTTTATCTCAAAAGGCACGGTATTTCCTTCTGGGTTTTTTTTTTGTGGTGGTTTTTACTTTTTTTTTTCCCCCTGACTCCAGGAATGGTAAACTCATTCCTCGGTAAACATTCTCACATTTTTTCCCTGTCTCTCTTGACTGATTCATAGTCCCCTATGGAAGTAGCTTAAAATTCACACTAATTTGCTAAATGTCAGCAATCTGAAGAATTTACAGGTCTATTTCTATGCTGTTCCAATTTGACTATGAATCACCAAGAAAATGAAACATATGCATTGGGCATACTTTTTGCCTACATATTGAATATAATTTTATGCCTCTCACTAAACATGTTCTTAGGAACATTCTTATTCCTCTAGAAAAAGCTTGTGCATCCTCTTGTAGAGTACTGTGGGATTTCAGGTCTTCATTTTTCACTTCATGCTTTAGCAGCATTACTTTAACACTTTTCTTAGATATGCTTTTAGAGACAAACACATATTCTGAATTCTATTGGCTGGTTTAAAATCCAGTACAGCCTGCACTATAAAGCAAAATGATGATCCTCAAAGTCATTACGTAAATAAACATCATTGTTAAAATCTATTCATTGCATATCCAGAGAAGCCTGAAGCATCATTTTTTTCAAAGAAACACCGATTCTGCTCATTCTGTAGTGATTACCAGAACAGATTGGCAGCAAGAGCCTCTGGGTCCACCCAGTAAAGCTTTCAAAATCATGTCTTTCTTGGCAATAGTATAATGAGACATCTAAGCTTCTCTTTGCCAGTTTAAGTTTTTTGTCAGAAACAACTGTATTTAACATAAAATACTGGTAATCAAGGTTGAGCAGCTTTGATTTTTACACATTTTCCCTCTTTTTCTATTAAAAAAAATATCAGAAGATAAAGATCAGATGACCTTAAAAATGTCTCCAATGCCAGCTCACATGTCTTGGCAGAGGATATTCTATTTAAGACAATTTCCTTCAGACTTCTTTCCTATTCTGCAAGTTTTATATTTCAGTACATCAAGTGCATTCTCTTTGGACAGAATAAAATAAACAGATTGTAACTCCCTATCAAGGTTATCCTCACAGACATCAGTATGAAGGCAGAGGTTACTCATACCTCATTTGTAACTTATTCAACCAACTCAAGGTAATTTTAAGGAATTTATCAAGAAAATCTCTCAGCTAGACCTGTGAAAGGTGTCTATATGTAAGATTTAAAGCCTCAACACTTTTTAGCACTTGGTTACCACCCATTCCTAGGAGCTGCCCAGGTTCTCTAAGCATCTTTCACTGGAAACTTCAATATCTGGCTTTGGACATAGTACAAAGCATGTAAATCTGAATCAACCTGAACTTCAAAATGTCAAGCTTGACTTTCAGCCTGTAATTGTCGTTTTGGACTTGTTTACATCTTCTCAGTGTGAATACGAGTATCCTTCTCCAGTTATCATCACCGAGTCCAGCCACTTAAGAAACATAAGCAATGCCAGTGTAGTTTCCCCTCCTCATTCAGGCAGTGGGAGACCTGAGCTGCATTCCTCTCTCCCGCAGGGGAAACCTTTATTAGATTATACTTCTGGCATAACTCTAAGCACTTTGATATTACACATTTCCCATCTTGGTAACCTGTGTTAGGAATCCAGACCTGATCCACATTTAAGCTCTTCAAGGCCACCACCTTTCAGAGCATCCTAAATACATACAGTGAGCAAAATTCGGTCATGCTGCATCTGTGCTACCTGTCAGGAACGAACCGTGGATCCAAGCTACCTTTTGAACGATGCCTACGTCCTCTCTCAGAGGGAGTTCTCTGTCTTCTTCTAGACAGAAATCAAAAACAAACAAATGTGTATGTGGTTGGGCAATGAGTGGATTGGAGCCCCAGAGCGAAACAGAGAATAATCCAAATTGACAGGATATTTGTCCCTAACGCAGCTGCTCCAGTTTCTGTGGAGTACTTAACTCTCTGTTGGAGAAACCCAACTGAGGAAAAGCTCAAGCCTAATTCTTCAAGATGCCCATATGAGAGGCAAACTTGGGTTACAGTTCTTCTTTTGTTGACTATATGAGATTTTTCTGTCCTGTCCTTAGAGCCACTGGAACAGGATTGGGTCTGGCTTCTCTTCAGCATAAGTCACCAACCCTCCTGCACCGATCCTATCCAGTGACTGTTTAGCTCTTTCTTGCAAAATGGAGCTGGTTTTCCAGGAGATGTTTCATTTCCGAAAACATCCACTAGCACTAGTGATGACAGTTTCACCTGCAGGATGGAAAAGGGATTTTTCATGAACTGTTTTTGCACAACAGAAGGGAAGAAACCAAGACTCCACATATTCAAAGCAAATGCTCGGGGTTTTTTTGGGATTTGGTTTGTTTGTTTCGTTTTTTTTTTCCTTTTAAATTAAATCACTGCTAATCACTGAGCTAGGAGATACAAGGGCACCACGTGCGTTTTTGTCGTTTTGCAAAAATGGCTGACTTAAACTCCTAATTCCAGGAGACCACACAGGATTGTGAATCAGGATGAGAACAAAGAGCATCTCTGCAGCCAGACCATGTAGGAGCATACAGTGGAAAGGGACCTTTTGGGCTGCTGAATCAGCAGACAACTGCTGATCACCAAATCACCAACTTTCACACATAAAAATGCGTTTTCATGACATTGCTAATAGGGTGATCTGAAGGCATATATTTGAGCTCTTAAACACTTGCCTGAGGTCATCTTCTGTAAAGGAGGTCCTCTGAGAGGTTGTTTACTGTAAAAATGGCCGTTCCTTACCATGCTGCCCGATGCCCTCTCTGTGCAGGGTACAGCCCTCCGACCTGATTGCCAAGAGGATCTGCTGCTCTGAAACTAGAAATGTTCACAATCCACCCTAAATTTATGCCTTGCCAATTTTCTCAACTTGTTCTGGTGCCAGCATTGTCTTTTTATAAATAAGCAGCTTTTCTCCCTCTCGGGAGGAAGCTCTTGCCCACTTGTATTTATAAACAGCAGTCACATACTGCCTTAACTTTCATTTCGTTACATGAAAGAAGCTCAATCTTTTGAGTTTTCTCCTGTATGAAAGCTTATGAGCCTCTCAGTTCAGGGCAGGAATTAACAAGCAACTGCTCATTACTAAGTACATTTCATAGTACAAAAATGAGGAGGCAACAAAGGAAATAAACAGGTAACAGGCTTAAGGAAATAAAAAAAAAAGGTGATTCTTTACACAATACTGTTAAACCATGATAATTCCTGTCACAAGATATTATGGTTGCCAAAGTTTAGATGAGCTCAAAGTGATTAGATAAATTGCTGGAAAGGACACGAAATGCAAAGATATAGTCTGTGTCTGGGGAAGTTCCTGACCCACAAACTGCTGGAGCATCCTAGAGAAATACACTGTGTATGTAATCTTCAGTCTTCATGGGGCATTCACTATCGGCTGGTGTTGGAAGCAAAACAATGGGTCCCCCTTTGACCTGCTGCTGCCCTAAATTTTTCTTCTAAGTGCCTTAAGTGCCTTTCATTTTATGCTATTCAGACTTATTTCTGTAACTCCGGTCAAGCACATCCAGCCCTTTCACTGTTTCATCTTCATGTTTGTCTTAACTTTGCATCATCAAGTTAATTTCACCAGGACTTTTCCACTCCTTGTGTCAGGATAATTATTTGCCTATTAAAACAGAACTGATCCTGCTTTATTCACCTTTGTCCTCTGAAATTTATTCACCTTTATTCACCATTATTCAGACTTCGTTGTCAAAACTGAATCAAAACATACATTGACTTTTTGAGTTACAACTAAACTGTCATTAATCACCAATTCCACATTTTCATGTTTGGTATTCATATATTTATGTGTGAAAAAAATATTTCATCTTTAATAGCTTTTGGAAAATCTACTGCAGGTTGCTTTTTTCTTGAACTGTTCTTACTCTTTCTGACCTCTCTTAAAATTTCTTCAGACAACTAGTCCCATTACTTAAGATATTTCTGGTAATCTCCTCACTTATTTCAGATGCCTTTCCTAATGTGAGTATTCCACCAGTGGGGACTGGAGCAAAGGCATTTAATAAAAATCTCAGCCAGGTGTAACTTATTTGCCCAAAGCAATCTCCCAGTCTTCTGCGAATTCAAGACTCTGCACTCCTCCAACTCTAATTAGTTCCCACAGGTGACATCCACACTGTTTAACAAAATGCCCCAAAATATTCCTGCGCACTCAAGCTAACGAGCATGCAGTAGCCTCTGTTTATAACAGCAAACCTTCCTAGATGCCAAAGTGTTGCGACAGCTTACAAAACTGGGACATTCTCATCCCTAAACTGTCCCTGGGAATTGCCTGGGAGCTTGGTTGGCACCAAGCGTGTGCCAGGCACCACTGTAGCAGTTTAATGGCACAGGTGATGAGTCTGGTGCCTGTGAACGTGCCAGGCACTGCTGGCTGTGTTAGCACAGGGCCAGCCTTGATGTGTCACATCAAAGAGAGATGCTATAGAGAACTATAATCATAGAATGGTTTAGGTTGGACCATATCTTTATGCTACATTTATACTGAATCACCTCATCATCATCTAATACAAGGTCACTCTCTACAGGCTAGGGTTGTCAGAGATTTCATTACTTGCTAAAATCATTGCTTGGCAATCATCACCTAATAGTGATTCAATAATCCTGGAAATGCCTCATGCGTATAAGGTGTTTTAATGCTAATCTGGACGTTTTTCATTGATCAGGCTAGCACTTTTGCATTCTAGACATATTTTAACCTTTCTTTATTTAAAGCCTTTTTCTTCTGTCTCCTTCTGTCTCCTTTCACTTTGACTGCGAAAAATAAACTCTAAAGCTGTCTCAGAAGACTGCTATTCTGGGTATGCTGCCAGTCAATAGCAGGACAGATCGCCCTGTAAGCAGGACAAACTTTCTTCTTTCTTAACTTTCTTCTTTATAAAAATCTTCTGAGGAGACTTGGAAATCACCAGGGAGATCTTAATTGACAAAGACATGTGTAGCAAAAATCTGATAAATGGCTTAAAAGAGATTTTTCACTGTTCAATTTAGATACCAGGCATACTGAAAGTTCAAAAGATAAGAAGATAGTTCATAGTAAACACTACGCAGGATGCTTTCACTGACATAATTGGCTTTTATGTGTCGTGTCTGATGCCTGAAGTGAGGTGGTGGGTTATATTCCAGAAGTGAGACGGTGGGTTATATTCCAGCATAATAAAAGGAGTGATTATCTTTTCTACTTTTTCTATATAAACTGCAGAGAAAAGTGAAATGGAGAAATGGACAGACAGGTGGGTACGGGAAAGGTTACAGTTTCCGATGGTTTATGGTTCTCACTCTTACATACAAGTGTTTGCACTTTGTGCCACATAATGGCCCAGCCCCAGCCCTCCTTGCACTGCTCTGGTGATCTACCACTTCATACATGGATTGTTCTGCCTTTAAAACTACAGCGTCTGGAAGCAGGAAATTGCTGGAAGTCTGTGCCAGGATATTTCCCACTTCAAAGAGGACTTGTGTTCATTGAGGTCACCCAGCCCTGCACTACTACATACATCTTACTCATGCAGACGTACATTTTCTCCAACACTTAGAATACTGGCACTTTAGTTAAGAACAATAAGCCTTTTGTTCAGCTCTAAAAATTGTAACCCATAGATAAAAATTATTCTTCTTAGTACAATGACATATTATTTTATTAGAGATCAGGTTATACAAGCTGTTGAGACGAATGCGATGCAGACCGTGAAGCAGTAGAATACACTGGTTTTGAAGTTTGTAAAACACGTTTTTGCTTATGTCAGCTAAACTTATTTTTCCCAAAGTGATGTTTAGGTTAAAAAATGGGTAAATAGCTTTCATCAAGATGAACAGCAGTACACTGTCCGTAATTTTTATCAACAATTCTTCTAAAGACTATAATGATTAAACCAGGTCTCAAGTCCAAATCAACTTGAAGGAACAACAGAAAGATTAACTCCATGTTTAGTGAATGCTACATGATTTATTTAATAAAGTCTTCAAATAAGCATGGAAATTACAGGCCTGACTACAATTGAATGTATCTGAAATAAGACACTTTACATGGCTGATTGAACACGAGCACACAGACAAATGGAACTGGAAAGGTTTTTTAACATGGAAATTTTAAATTTTATGGTGCTTATTATCATTTATAACAATCACTAACACGTAAAACAACACAAAGGGCAATCCATCTTGCAGACGACATAGAAGCTTCTGAGCTAAGTCATGGCAGGAAATTAATTTAAGAGATAATTTTCACACATCTAGTTATCATAGCTTGATTTTGGAACTCAAATGCTATCAAAAAGTACTATCTGCTCAAGTTCACAGTAGAAACATACAAAAAAATACTTATTTGGCAAAGACAGAATGATTCAGCAAGTTCCAGGCACTTGCAAAATAAGCATTTTATGTTTGCAGCTGCATGTCTCTCTGAAGGACGAGCTTCCAAAAAGAAATGAAGGAAATATTCCAAGAAGCAGCAATGCTACGCTAAATAAAATCAGTAGCATAAGATTCTCATGGGAAAGGGTTTTCTTTTCCTCATTTATCACAATTAGAGTGAAAATAATATTATTTGTTGTAGTAGGAATAAGTAGCTTGTTTAGTAGGAATAAGTACCATCATCAGATGGAAGTTGCAGTATATATCTCTATATCTTGCCCCATTTTTCATTAAGAAAATTTAGAATCAAAGATTAAAGCATTAGTATGAAATACAAAATAAATAGAGTGTATGTTCACTTCAACACAACTGGCCTGCAGTCTCACATTTCATTTCTCCTGTACCTTTGTTCATTTATCATCTCTTATCCTCAGCATCCTAACTTGCATGCTGAAGTCTTCACTTTAGAGTGCCACAAATATTAAATTATTTGTAAAACACTGTATATGCCTCAAGCTTTTATATAAATCAAATGTTGTATCTGAATGGCATCATTAATCATTAATTAATGGCCACCTAGGGAATGTTAACAGGTTACAAAACAAGTTTCAAACACAAAGACATACAGACAAAGTCTGTAAGATTTAAATTTTATCAGCCATAAAAATCTCAAAAGAATTAAGATGAGAAACAGCCAAGCACCTATACATACAAATGACACTATCTGCAGAGGGTTTCAGAAATACACCTGTGGTGTCCCAGGTACCAACTTTTGGTTCCCAAGAGGGAGCAAAACAGTGTGCAAGATGTTTCGGACAAAAGACAATAATGGATGAAAATCTGCATTGAAATAAAATAATAACATTATACTGTTTTTAATGATCAGGTAGGAAAAGGATCCTAAGTGATTTGGTGACACTTCTTTGTGCCGAAATGAAGTCTATTATCATAATCAATTTTCTTCAGGCACTTCAATGGTAGGACTTATGTATATGATTAATTCTTTAGAATCTGAAATAAAACATGAGCTAAGCTCTGTAAGGTGATGACTTTGATGAGGACATCTACTGTAGAAGATCTGTCCATACTAGAAATTGCAAATGGTAATGGTGATGGAATTCTGCAGGAGGAGGACACAGAGCATTAATTCATGTGCGTTTTGTACTGTCCCAAAAAAACCCCCAACCCTAACACTGCTAGGTTTGAAGATCTAACTTAAAGGAAAAAGAATATCATGCTACTTACTTTTTAGAAACATTTCCTTTGTGCATTTCATCGCACGCTCAAGACCAGTACTTACATCTTTATACATAATTCAACCAATTAGGGCTGATTCTGCAAAAATACCTCTGTTCACACTCTTGACCTTTAGAACAGGATTTTCTACTCAAGGGAATACAATTGAAGGACACAGAAGCCACTTAGTTTCCCCTCTCATAAGGGATGCTCAGAGGCAAGTCAGTTTTTTTAAAAAAACATTTTTTTCCCCATCATCTTTCTGCAGAGTTCGAGTGCTCTGTCATATTCTGCACTATTCTTTTGAGAAATAATGTATTTATTTTTTCCCCACTGATCTCTGTGTCTGTAGCAGCACCACAAACAAAACTGTACAAGTGAACAGTCGCATCCACACGGAAATGAAATCAGACAGAAAACATCTATTATTACATTGGGCAGTTCTACCATCCATCTACACGAACACAGGAACATTTTCCAAGGTATCCAGGTGGCTTCATTGATGCCAAGCAATGTCAACAGAGCATGTAATAGCACAGGATGATTACAGAGAAGACTGATTTTCTTTCTTTTTTTTTTTTTTTTTTACAAAAAGCTTTAGTGAAAGGAAAACAAGACATAAAACTTTTTTGAAAAACAAACCAAACAAAATCTCACCTAAATCCTCTTGCAACAATTCCTCGTATTTTTCTTCTCTGCTATAGAATTACACACTCTATACTTTCAGTAGAAAATAGCCAGTGTCTTAAAAAAACTGATAATCCACATTTCCCCTCAGTAAACACTTTTTAGCAATTTTAGTTAAAAGCTTTAAAAAAAAACCAAACCTTGAAGACTATCGCCAGCAAGGAAAATAATTAGTTAGCTGTTGAAATATTGACTTTAAAATACAAAGCAAGCCAGCTGAAAAGAAACATAAACTCCTCATTTGGAAAGACAATAGTCCAATTTATTTCCATATTTGATGTTTATCCCCAGAAACTGGTTTGATGTGGGCAGCCAGAATGGGACCTGGATTAAGCCAAGCAGTAAGTCTGGCCTGTAACAATTTCACAAAGTAGCCTAAAAATAGCTAATACCTGCAAGCTGGATAGGTTTAAGTGTTAAATCCCAAAGGCTATATTCAGTGCTTACAATCATTATGACACATTTTTATGATTCATCTACACCACAAAAATCTCCTGAACCTCTTCTAACTTTCTAACTTAAATAACAACTTAAGTTCTAGTTTCTTTACTAAGCAGTATCATAGTTTCAAGTTATGGCTTCAAAACTCCATCCTATAGTCGCTTTGTAGTTTGGTTTTGCTTTCTCTAGTCCACTCTTTTGTTGCCTATTGCTTCTAGCAAGACACTGCTTTTTCCACAGGTATTTAAAAAAGAAAAAAAATAGAAAATAGCCGAGATCGCGTGATGTCACACCAAGCAGTTTTGCTTCACACTTAAATTATTTGTATTGCTCCTAACTTAGGTTTGCGTAAGTGATCAAAGGATACTCTTTAAAAAAGTAAAAAAAATGAGGTAATTCTATTATTTGTATATATATTATTATACGGGTATGATACCACTGAAAAATCACTCAGCAAGCCAATAGTCCTCTGACTTACATAGCATATTACAACATGCATAAAGAAAGGCTGTCCACATACTATAATCCTAGCAAGCATCTTACCAAAAAAACCTCACCTACATTCTCATGATTCTATTGGGAAGCTTACATGTTTTCTTTTATGACAATATATGATTCACTATGTAGTGACACTTTTTTTGCCCTATGAGAAAAATCTCCATAAAATTGTTCAGCCAGCCAAGACAGCTGTGCTTAGTTTTCTCAAGTGAGGGTAAATGCTGAGTCTCCTCTGTGCTGAGAAAACACATGATTATTTATATTAATGTGATTTCTCAAGTTACATCCTGAATTTGCTGAATACGGATACCTGTAGTTCAGAGAAGGAAAAATACTTTTCAGAAAGTGTGGACAGGGGAAGAAGGGGACAGGTCTCCTCCTCGCCATCACATTTAGAGTAGAGAAATAGTTTTTGCATCTTGACCATGCTAAGAGTTCAGTTTTGCTAGCATAGGTGTGGTGATCCCAGGGGAAATCCCCTGGGAGAAGTGTACAGACAACTGGGAGGTTCAGACTTGGTCCCGACGCCCCAGCTTCCCTGGACTTCAGGGAGGCAGGATCCGACCAACGCGTATTCCCTCACTCTCCTCACAGCAGTCTTTGTCCCTGCTGTTTGAGAAAGATTCTGTAAGAGGTGTGAGTCACTGGACATACTCATCAGTGATATGACTATGAATGACTTGGGCAACATCTCAAATCAGGAAGCAGGGTATGCAATGTTACTTTTTTTTCCTCAACATGCTAAAATCTCTCCCAGTGATAAAAGATCAAAAAGTAAATTACAAGCATAAAACAATAAAGATCTCCTTGAGAAAGAAGCTTATAAGGTGGACTAAGCAGCACTGACGAATATCTCCCACATCTAATTGTGTACCTATAAGGCTAAAAAAATCTATGTATATATTTATATATTTTTCTGTTCCCTGGAATAAGCAAGAGCATACAGTGAAAAAGAGTGAAAACTATTCCTGCGGAAAACAAGTACTTTAGGTAAGTATAGCCATCAGGATGAAGAAAACATGTTGAGTAAAGCCCTGCTCTCACTGAAGATAACAGCTTTATAAAAACAGTTTATCACATGCTTTATTTTTATATTCAGAAGCTGTAGATTTAAAGAACACGATAATGCCACAGATAAACCCAATCAATAGAAATTGATGAAA
Source organism: Rhinoptilus africanus (assembly GCA_013400135.1). Classification (NCBI taxonomy): domain Eukaryota; kingdom Metazoa; phylum Chordata; class Aves; order Charadriiformes; family Glareolidae; genus Rhinoptilus; species Rhinoptilus africanus. The sequence goes on along the minus strand of VXBO01011679.1, from coordinate 258,592 downwards.
AATTGGCTGCTAAGGCTACAGTGTGAGAGTGATTACCTATAGCTTATACTACTCATTTGTCTATGTCAGTAAAAAAGTAGTACAAAATGTGGACAGAATTCTGTCACAGCACCATAGGAGTATCTATTATTGCACAATATTCAAAGTAGGTAGTGTAGTATCCAGCCCTGTCAATGCCCAGTAGTTTGTTCTGGAGGCATTAACTTCTTATAGAGGTTTTGGTTCAGAAAATCAAGTAAAAGCTTACAAAAAGTAACATTTTATTTGTCCTTGTTCATGTAATGCTTGATTTAACTAAACCTGAGCCTCTCAGATCAATTGTGTGGATTTTTAAATAGGTAAGACACTGTAATTTGAAAAATTAAGCATATACATAAACCCATCATCCCTGCTGATGAAGTGACACATGTAATAGCCTTTATTTGACCTTTTTCTGTAGGCCAAAGGGAGCGTGGAAGAGCCCCGTTCTTCTCACAGAAGTTCTGTAGAACTTAATCCTGTCAGTGAGAACAAAGACTATCACAGGAGTTACACCAGATTTTGAAGTTATGGGATTCGCTGTTGACTGAATCCCCTGAGACTAACATACTGTCCTATGGAAATGTAAGATCTCACATTTTTTCAAACTCAGGGTGGTAAGGCACTCGCTTATGAACCTTCCTCTCACTACTGGCCCTACTGTGAATTATTGCTGTGGTTATCAACGTTTCTGAGCATGGCCTTATCATACTCAGCACTAGTTTTACTATTGCATTTCCATATTTGCGTATGGATATGTATACATACATATATACTGGAACATCCACACGCTGCATTTTCATATACCAGCAACTCTGGTTATTTATTAACACAGAGTAGCTGAAACCGAATGATAATTCCAGCTACAGATAACTTGTAATAGCTGCCAGACCTACTTCCAAATTTATGTAAATATTCTTCCAAAAGTTTTTGTGGTATGTTTAAAAGTAACAGTATTAAATACAAAAGAAAGCACCCGAGTAAAAGTCATGTAGTTTGTATCATTGTATCTTTAGTCATTGTGACAGTATAGAAAATATCTACTTGTTCAAAAACAGAAAAAAAAATTCTGTGAATATCTTGCTATTTAGGAGTATGAGGTAACCCAAAATGTATTTGCAATTCATATTCGCAACTCATAAGGAAAACAACTACTGAAAAATATTACCTTATTTGTATAGCATGCTGTTAAGTGAAAGAGCTATAGCTTGACCTTTTTAATTACATTTTTCTCTTAACTTAGAGAACACAGTGCTGATCAGCAGGTGATGATAACACAACTTGAAAATTGGGTAAAAAGTTGTCATACAAAAGCCTCCAAGTATATTTTTAACAAGATGCTCTTGATGCTTCAATAAAGCACATGCCAGAAGGACTCTGGGCTGCCCCTTCTAAGAAGCTAGCACTTCTATGCATTATTGACAGTAAATGACTCTGGAAAGAGATTTTATCTTCCAATTTTAAGAATAGTTTACCATAAACTAAACCAGAGAATTATGATTTCAAAACTGCAGTAACAGTGGGTTTCTGAAAGAAAAAAAAAAGTGAGTATATTTTCTGTCCTTAGAAAACAGGGATAAATCCTCTCTGGTGTTTCTTCTGGAGGGAGGACAGAAGAATGACATGAAACTGCCTCTCCAACTCCTGTTTCATCTTTGCCCACCTGCTTCCCTTCTGTGCATGGGAAGATGCAAAGGGGGCAGTGCGGTCCTGCACGGTTCGTGGGAGCCATTGGAATTCCCTTTTTTGTAGCACTTCCCTCACCTCCAGATATGAACTAATTGAAGACAAGGGGATGGTCTAGGTATTAACGTTTAACAGCCCTTTTCTATTCTGTAAGATACAGTTTCAAAATTAGGTCTGGGATCTTTAAAGCAAATAAATAAAACTTGTTTTAATTTCAACATATATTTTCAATTACTGTCTTCAGTAGGAAGACCAGTAGGAGTAAATGCTTTAACACAGAGAAGTGAATATTGAAAAGTCAGCATTTGTTAAAAATAATGAAAAATGAAATGCAATTTTTTCCTCTATGCCTACAGAATGTAGTAATTGTCCTTGCCTGTTGAGTGAGAGTTCTCAGTGCATTGTGAGGAAGAACTTTGGGCAAATGCTATTAAGTCATTCACTGAACAACTTTGTGGAATGATCATGCTTTTCTTTTAGCTACAACGAATTTTCTTACCAGAGGTAAGTAAAGTACCAAGATGTCTACAGAGGTAGGCAAATTTTCATTTTCATTAGCAATAAAAGATGTACAAAGGGGACTGCTAGAAGAACAGTGCAGTAGATGATTCCACTTGAATTAAAGGTTTAGCTTAATGACCTGAGATATCTTTCCCACCTTTATCATCACTGCTTCTTTAATACACAGACATATGCAGTGAGCTATAATGAAGATTTTGATTGACTGCCAAATCAGTTTTTAAAAAATTCTGGTATTATATACAGTAATTATATTTCCTATTATATTATATTTCCTATATGTCTACCAAATAGGTATAAAAAGATATGTATTAGAACTAACTGCATGTGGTGGGACAAGAGGGTAAGAAGGCAAGCACATCATGTAATGTGCCCTAAGAATAAGGTTAGGGACTATGGGAAGGCCTCATGACATGTAAAAGCTACAGGTGAGCTAGACCCATAATTCTCAGAATTTTTGTATTGTATTTTACTATGCTCTCTTTTTTGCCACTTGTTTACAAAAATCCTATTTTGAACATTTCTTTTTTTTCAAAGACTATCAATTCAATAAAGAGTATCAATTGGATAAATTTTATGTTAAAGCACAAAATTACTCTTACTGAAGTTGTGATCATCGAAGCAATGTTCACTACTTTACAGAAATCTCTCTAAAAAAAATGCATTACGAATATTACAGCTACTTCAGGGTACACGGAGTTGACACCTACTAAATGCAAGCAGGAATTAATTGAGACTCTTTGTTATGAAGTTATCTCTTCAAGTTCCTGTAAGTCCCCAGATATTAGATGTAGACATGCTTATCAAAAACTTCTTTTGGGAGAGAGGAAAGAGAGCACTTGAGACAGAAAAAAAGAACAATTTCAGGGCAATTTTACCATTATCTATTCGAAGCAGCCCCAAAGTTTAGAGTATTAGGAGTAGTATGAGAAGAAATTTCAGGAAGACCAAAAGTAGGCGTAGATTGAATGAAAGTGCCACATAGGTGCCATTACTGTATACAATTCTCTAATTCTACTATATCTCACACTGGTGTACAGTCCTGTCTTTTACCTACAAAAACTAATGCTAGGGAAAATGTTCAAAGTTAAGTCCACAGGTAAATAATCTGCTAAGTTTTATTCTAAATGGTTGATATAATAGAATTCCTATGATAGTTTGGACCCGATAGGTCTCTCAGCAAATTTTTGTGATCCCATGACAGGATAAATGAAAAGATTTAATAAACTTTTGTACCGTGAAACAGGTCTGAGTAACCTCTAGGGGTATCATGCAGAACAGCTGCTACTGATTCTATTTTGCTGGTGACCACTGTATTAATGTAACTAACTGTACCAAATGATAGCTGAAATCATGTATTTGTAGTTTAAAATACAATTATTTGTGCACTGTACTTTGTATAAAGATATTGTCCACATCTTTGATCCAAAGAGGAGGCTGATACTGTGACACACTGTTAAAATGCGTAATACATTTAAATAAAAATTTTTGAACATTTCACATTGCAAACCTCTTTAAACTCAATTTGTTTGCTATTATAGCAAACTCTTTGTTGCACTAGATCTCCAGTAGCAACACCACTAATATGGATCTAAAATACTTGCCATTTCTCATGTTCTTTCTGTGCTTTGGACACTTCAACAATCTGTTGAAGTAAAAAAATTACTGATTCAAGCTGGCAATTTTTAAGTAGAGTTACTGAATAGATACTTAACCTACTAGCATTATCATCCTATCACACTGTCATTATAACCACAATGAAGAAGGTTACATTCCAGAAATACAATTATAGTGTTGGCAAGAAAGTTACATTACTTTAGTGATAACGCAAACTACAGTAAATCTACCCTTGAGTGACAAGATGACTTGGGGGAAGATTTATATTCTCCTTGCAAAACTCTTCAAGGAAATTCCATGTCTGTGGGGACAAACAGCTTTGCTCAATGTAAAATCTTAGGAAAATACATTTATAATAAATAAGAAACCAGATTTCAATAATACTAAACAGACATTAAAGGTCTTTTGCCTTTTTTAAGAAGATTTTTTATGTATGATTGAAGTTTATACAACACTCCAGAAAAGCCATCATGTGTTAGATTGAAAAATAAAATCAGAAGCATTTTCTGTCATATAGGTATACATGAAAAAACGGAAACGTTAATGTCTTAGAAAGTATATGCCCAGCTTTGTACCGTTACTCATTTAACAAAGCAGAAAGTAAGATACTGTACTGTAAACAAAAAGCTACAGTAAAGGACAGTTTGAAATTTACACAAGTTTGAGTTCATAAACATTTTGGTTGCTCCATAACAGTTTTCATATAAAATGAATAAAAAACCCTTGGACAGCTTTCATCACTCTTGACTACTTTTCACTTAAATGCACACAGACATACTTTATAGCAATATACTGATGTACTGTAACATGGATATTAAACTATGATTACTGCTTTTTAACTGAGATGTGTATTATCCAATCAATATTATCTGTAATTGAATACTCATACATTATGTATTCCCATCATGTTGTTAAGTATAAAAACATGAAAATATAACTTTACATTATTTCAGTTATATACATCAGTTCAGGCTTGACAAAGATTTTTTTTACGCTACGATTTTTAGAGGAATAAGCCCAGAGGTACAATAAATAGCTTTCCACTGTATACAGTAATGCAATTCTACTTCTTCAAAAAATTTAGATTACCATATGAATATTATTTTAGTTTGGTCATTCTAGCATTGAACATTAAAAATCAGAATGCATTCCCCAACATTCCTGATGAGGAGTAATGCACAGAACACCTATGGATTACGGATGTGTCAAGAAATGGTTTCGTTTCATTAGGGGGAAGTTACTGCTAACTCTGACATTGAAAACACTGCATATACCTCTTTTGCTGACCACACTGAGAGTATACACTGTGTTCACATGCTTGCAAAAACAGGCTCAGAGCTTGTACCACAAGAAGGGATTTCAAGTGACTGATAAAGGCTCTGTCTTCTCCAATGTTCAGTAAATACTTTACTTAAGCCTAAGAAATGGATTCCAACTAAAACTGCAAGTCAAATATCAAATTTTACTCAAATCCAACATAAAACAGAGATTTACTGATACTGCATGAGGCAATATATCCACAATGCAGGAAAATGTAAGCTTTTCAATCAAGTGTATGGAATTTTATCTACAGGGAAAGCTGGAGAAACACGATGTTGCTTTGATTTGCATTAGCATTTAAATTAATGTTATTGCACCCCTCCTAGGATTCCTTTTTGCTTTGTAAGTAGAGTTATCATTTTTAAATACACATAATTAAAAGGTACGGTAACCTCAGACTGCAAAGAATATTCATAATGATTAAGACTCAGGAAAGTTTTAAAATTTTCATCAGTACAGACTTGCATCTAATTTGAGTTATCAGCGATCTTAATTTAAAAAGACATTGCCAAGGTTTTGGGTTTTTTTTATAACAAAGAACTTAACTAGCTACTGCTTGAAATTACCTTTTAACAGTTTGAAAAATGCTTCCTTAAAGGAACAATTTGAGATCTGTGTTTGTTTCATACTTTAAAAAAATATTTAATGCTGTATTACTGCTTGCCATTTATCAATTTTCACCAATAGTCTTCGCTCTCTGTACATGTATTTATGAATGCAGTTGTACAAAAGTAGAGATAGATATGAACCAAATCTTTGGATCATAAGTCCCTGTATGTCAGAGTTAAGAGGAGCTCTAACTCAGCACCTATTCAGCTCCTCATGTGCTGGTATGAAGTACCACTCCAACCCAGAACAACCTTGGTCTTCAGAGTTCAAAATGCTTATCTGGGCATCACAGCTTGGGCTCATCTGTAGAAAAAAAATGTTGAATGGATTCAAGTGAGCTGGGGGTGGCGACACTGCCAAAAACTAAAACATTGACCCAACCTTGACAGTGTCCTTTTAGATTTCAGATTCTTTATTATCCAACTGTAGCTAGTAAAATTAATGGAACACTTGCAAATAAAACCATAGAAAAAAGTTTATTTCAAATGTCAAGCATTGCCAAGTAATTTTATATTAACACCAAATGTTAAAGAATAGGATATACAGCAAAGTTTTAATAACAATATTAAATTACAAGATTTGAACCTTTTAATTATTATTCCTTCTCTTCTCAACATTACATATTTGGCTTTGAAAAATATGGAACTGATGCTTTAAGCCTTATTTTCATATTCCACTTCCCCGCAGTCTAGACCTCTTTTTTCTTTTTTTTCTTGTTTTCTTTTTCTTTTGTCATATTCAACCATTATGGAAGCAAATTTATTTAAAAGCCAGTTTTTGTTTGTGAAAATACCTAAAAATATTTTTTTCATTTTAAATGTTTTTTTTTTCTTTTTCTTATAAAACATGTCACATCTTGATGCAATTGATGTCAAGTGTGCTTAAGTCAATATGAACCAAGGGACTAACAACGGTGGCTGCAGAAACTGGTGTGTTGCCTGTACAACGACTTCAGTTAGATTACAGTACTTCCATGTTAGCTGTGCATGTCAGTCAAGCTTCATCTTGAACTTGTGTAGAAAATGGTGTTGTGTTTTGAACTAAGCATTCGTTACAATCCAAGATGAACTCCACAAATATAAGAATTCTTGGCTGAAAGAAAAGTCTTCAAGATACTGGATGCCTCTCACCACTTTGACAATAAACGCACAAGAAAACCATTGTGTAAGGCACTCAAAAGGTTCTTATCAATCACGAGAGATCAGTCACACTGACATTCATTCCCATGCCAGGACTCACGTAAGGTACTGCATGCACTGCTTTTGGAAATTCTGGAGTCATAACACGTCCATTTTCTCCAGTACTTCCTGTAATTGACAGCCTTGCCTTGCTCCTCATGGCATCACTCAAGGTCATCTTAAGAAAGAGAAAGAAAAATAAAATGATACATTACAGAAATTCAGTGTTAGAGACAGGGGGCCTGATTCTCTTCTTGCTTACATTGGTCTGGCACCAGTGTAACTCCATTGACTTCAATGAGGTTACTCTTGACTTACTCTAGAGTAAGTGAGAGGAGAATCAGATCTTTTTGCAGTTCCTTTAGAAAGCCTTTAGCAAACGAAAACAAACATTGAAAGCAAAAGCTGAGCTACAATTAGTCAAGCGCATCTATGCCAGGACAACCAACATTCACCGAAGGACTTGCAGTCAGTAACTGGTCATTCAGTTAGTCACTGACCAGGAAATGAATGAAGAGCAACAATACATACATTATGATCTCTTTGCCAACTTCCTCATTCAATAGCTTAGGGACACAACAACGAAGCTACAGCGTGCACTTAGAAGTTTGTATTAGAACCTCGTTCCTACCCCCTAAATTTTAACACTTTCGATTCCATATACGTTGTAACCTTCCTTATAAGTTGCAAAATTCTGTGAATTCTGTGAGGAAGTTGG
>VXBO01011679.1:240927-245927 GCA_013400135.1 Rhinoptilus africanus | reverse complement strand
TGCCTGTAACAGATAGCAAATGGCATTCCATGCCTGAAAGAGACTCCCACCTGTAGATTCAAGTCAATCAGGCCATTTAATATCTGAGAGACTCCAACAGCTTCACCAGAGCATATAAAGAAAGTCTAAATCCTAAGTGCATAGCATTCTGTCATCTGTTCCCTGAGTCCTGCTGCTTTTGCTCACTTCCCTGGAAGCAGAAGTACCAGGGTTTAGCTCTGCAAGGTGCTCAATCTCCTCCTTCCTATACCTCAAGGAAGGCTTGGACTCAAAAGTCTCCAGCCTCATATGAAGGAGCGCAATCTTCCCTGAATTCTCATTCCCCAAACTTACTCTCTAATTAAACCCAGATGCTCCATCTCATTCCTACAATACGTCAACTTTGATTTAGCAGCATACATTCAACTTGCTGCATGGGACTTACCACTACAAACTTACAAACTAAGCAAGGGACACCAAGCTTCTGATGGTGTTATAAAAAACCATTACAGTTATACTTTATGAATTACCACAGGTTTGCTTTATAAAGTGGGAAACTTAAAGCTGGTTTAGAGCTGTCTTACATGGTTCAGTTCAACCCAAAGCAAACAACATACATCCAGGTGCCCGTCACTACAACTTTCATTAGAAGGCATTTGGATTCCACATTGAAGAAGAGAAGTTGTTATGCTGACACTTAAAACTTTATTTTCTTCTTGTACAAATATGCAAATACTAAATAAATAAGCATTTTTTGTTCCCATTAGGTAACTGTCATGAAAAGGTTCAAAAACTGATTTAACTGCCTTTTCTTACTCCATAGTTTCCTGGTTGATTAAAATGAGCTTTTACAGGTTTTAAAATACACCAAGTAACAGAGGTGTAGCCAAGCTTGTTCTGCTTTTCTCATTCAGCCTCAGAAAAATGCAGCTCCTCATTTCTCATTATCACCTCACAGAAATCTGATCACAACAGGAAGGTGAGAAGGATGAGGGAAATCCCATGACAGACTGAGAGGCTGGTGCTGGATGGTTCAATGGGAAAAGGCCCAAGGAACCTATTTCCAAAATAGTCAAGTGTTAAGAAGAAACCTCCCACTAGATGGCTCACAGGGTTCTTGCTGTATAAATGAATTTAGGAATACCTGACCAGCAACCATGGTCATAAAAACCTGTAATGAAAAACGTCACCAGAAAACAACACTCAGAATTTGCCATGACGGCACAGTCCTCTGCAGCCATGAACACTGAAAAACATCACGCTGGAATTCATACAGCTCAGAATCTTGATCCCTACCTAGTCCTTGACCTTGTCTAGATTCATAAAAAAGAAGAACAACGAGCCACTAGCAAGGGGATACTTGTGACTTCTAAGGTTTTTGTTTACACTGCTACACATTACATTGAGTAATACATTCTGTTTTCAGAACTGTGTCATTTTAATTCCTTCATTTTTGTTTTCAGAATTTGTCTTTTATTTGAAAGCTAGTGCTAAAGGATGTAGAAAAGGGCAGTGCTAAGAGATGTTCAGCTAGCATTCTATGCACATACACACTCACTCATAAACTATCATTATCTGATAGTTTTAAAAAAAAGCATGTACACTTACCCTAATTCAAATACATTGTGAAAAATAAAAGCACAGTACATTGTTATTTAGATTTGGTCAGTGCTATAGTTGACTATATATTTCATCCCTATTCAAATAATCTTCATCTCCTTAAACTGCAATTGGAAAAGCATGCAGTCATCAGCAAGAGTGAACTAAATCATGAGGAAACAGAATTCTTGTGAATGCAGGATGCCCTGTGTGCATGTTGGGCTTTCACATCTCTCTCTCATATCCTCTTTCTTTAATGGTACCAAAAACCTAGAAGGACAGCAGTGCTCCATAAACCCCACCACAGCTCTCTATCATGCGATCCAAACAAGAGAACCACTGTAGATTGCTGTATTATTTGACTACAAGAATGCAAGAATATTTACATAATCTGCACTGCTCTTAGTTACTGTGGCTGATTGCTATTGCAAGGTGACATTCCAGTGCATATATAAAATATTAAAAGCTAATTATAACTTTGGTATCACAATCAACACCAACCTGACAGCACAAAGACACTAATATTCATAATGAATGCTTTTTCTCCCATTATCTACCACTTCTATGAAAATAAAATAACTGATTCAAAAAAGCCCCAGGACCAAACACTTTTTTTTATGTAGTATCATGACACCACTGGGCATTTTCACTATGACAATTATTATTATTACAAAGTACACATTCCATTTAAATGTAAAATACTGCCTTCATTGAGAAACTCATTAGGAAATTAAATTGTGCAAAGCTTTATGAAATTAATTAACTGTATTTTGTGGGTCATCAGATAAGTTTTCCATTTTGTCATTCAAAGACCTATTCTTAAAATTGGGGTGCCGTAATTAGTATGTCATTGACAGAAATAGTTCCTCAGACTGCCAACATCCTACTAAACAATGATCTTGTACTGTGGGAGCAGAACTTCAGTTCTCAAATATGGTTTGTGTAACCATCCTGCTTGACCTTCCATACTGAACAAAAGGATAGGAACTGGTATCGTCATCAGTAGCTAGAAGAGTAACAACAAATGTATAATCTTGCCAATTTACACAGTAAATCAATTATTGATACAAGCAAAAAACCACAGAAAAGAATGAAAGTAGTTTTTCAGCCTCTTTAATTAGCTCAAGATTAAGTACATTAAAATACTTAACCTTGTTTATACCAAGTGAATACTTACAAGTGAATGACAGTTCAAATATATGGAATATATGGAAATTTTGTAATATATTGATGATTTTATTCGGTACTGGTAAAAATTAGTTACATGTTCTCAAGATGCATTTTTATGGCTTACCAGTTTCCATTACTTAACCGAGCTACTTAAAATATCTTTATTAAATTTGGTCTTGTTAATAAAAATTGTAAAAAAATTCCACCTCAAGAACTTATTCCTCAAAGTCCTACTTAAAATAATTTTCTCCAAGAATGTGAACGACAAGAACCTATGTAGTCATCATATCCTTCATGTGATAAGTGTTCAAGAAGCTTGTCTTACAGAAAGATGTTAGTGTTAAAGTTTCGAGGCCATTTAACGGCTGCTAAAATACTTGCTGAAATGACTCTTCCTCCGAGACTCATTATTTTCAGTTTCACCAGAATCAAAATTCCTTCCCATCATCCATCATATTCATAAAATCAAAGGCAACCATTTCAACCTTCTTCCATGAAAAACTCACATAAATGTCACACAAACTAATTTCCACAATGATGACCTAAATCCAACTGTTCTTTTTGTAGTGCTGGTCACAGGGAAAATCTGCTGCCCACTCCTAGAACTAACTTTACTGTAATAAACCTATTGATAGGGGGAGAGCTGTACTATAGTCATGTTGCAGTATCTACTACTACAGCTTTGCTACATCACTGTAATACAAATGTAGATATGTAAGTAGGATCTACATTTGATCAGGGGAAACCTGACAAAGGAAACTGGATGTCATATAAGCTGAACTGAAAAAACCGCAAACAGCAACAGATTTTCAAACCTCATGAGTGAAAAAAGAATGAGAGAAAGGAAAGTATATCTGCTGTGTGGTGGGAAGAAATGCAGAGAACAAATACAATTTACACACAGGACCATAATCTATATGTATACTTTAGCTTTCTTTTTGATAAGAAAGGAAATAGGATATCAAAACCCATCAAGCCAGACAATGGGCAATTATTTCTTTGTTATATATGAGAAGTGGAAAATTTTGAGCACTAGAATGATAGAAATTAAATGAAACTTTCCAGTTCAAAAGCATGGTCCAGCACTTTGGGACCAGTAAGAAAATCTGCCACAAAACTGAAGACCTTCAGCTGATAAAAACAGAAGAAAATAAATGCAAGTCTATCACTATGATCAAAATGATTATCAGAAACACTTGTGAGAAAGTTATTTCTGAAAAGACAGAGAAGTATTAATGTTTTTGCACAAAGTATTGCTGATATCTCAGATAGCATACAATGTACACACCTCTGCTCATACCCATTCAGGAACAATAATTCAAACTACAACACAACCACACACACACAGAAGAACTACAAGATGACTGGGGGCCAAAATGTCTTGCATGGAAATCAAGAATAAATATATTTTTGTTGATAGAGATGAAAGCTCAGAAAAAAACCTCCCATACTTGCTCTGTATTAATGCTTTAGGAAAATAAACATGGAGAATACTAAAAGCCTACAAAATAATAATTAATGCACTGTGATAACAGAGAATAGACTTCTTGTAAATCCATTTAGGATGGAAAATAAAAGAATGCTTCTAACCTTAAAAAGTGAGGTATTATGGAATGATCTGTCCCAGAAGTAGTGCAAACAGAACTTAAATTCATTTATACTTAGAGTGTAAGAATTTATAAAATAAACTACAAAACACTGGAGAATCTTCAAACCACTGCAAACCACTGCAAATTCACTTTTGCCCAGCACAAAATTACCTAATACAGAGCATACTTTGATTAGAACATCTAAGAAAACTTGATGAAACTTGAAAGAGAAGATCAGGGAGTAGTATGTTTCTTTTATCAGACACAATTTGTCCTTGCAAACAAGGAAGGAAAATTCTATTAGAAAGGAATACATTTAGTTTTTAATAAATATTATGCAAATACTAAGTTGAAATTACACTTTCTGAGCAATACACATAAAAAGGTTTCTGAAGCATCGCAGTGTTTTGGTCACTAGGCTCACTGAGCTGTCTGCAAAAGACATCAGGATATTGCGTAATGTGGAGGAGGAAAAAGAAATCTGGAAAATAACAGAGAGATGCTTTGAGGAAAAAAAGGAAGTATTGATTACTGCACTCTCTTTTAAAATTAGTTTCACAACGGACTCAAACAATTCCTTTGTGTGCTGCCCAGATGCAAGGACCTCAAAAAACAAGAAGACAACTGAAAATTAATCACTTGAATCTTCTAGACGACAAAAAA
>VXBO01011679.1:186180-237981 GCA_013400135.1 Rhinoptilus africanus | reverse complement strand
CTCTTGGCACAAACCCCATCTCATTATTACTAGCTTACACACCTGGTGTTGGTTTTGGTTTAGCCAACAGGAATGCAATCAGCAGCAGGTCTTATTACTGGACCTATCATCAAAATCAGAAAATAATGCTTTTCTACAGCTGAAACGTGTATGGTTCCCATTAGTATGTTACCAGTTAAGGATGCATTACAGGATTCAGTGAAAACCATAATCTAGCAGTTACTGTTCTACCTATACAGTACATAAAAATATTTGTGAGAACTCGTTTCATTTCACTTTCATGGCAGGCTATGTTTGAAAAGTAAATGTAATATTTATACCTATTTTAAAATAAATTTTGTTTAAACCAACCATTATTATCATCCATTAAAAAAAAAAAACCACGAAAACGGGGTTTTCGTATTTGTAGCACTTCGATCCACTTCTGTCTTACAGGGAGAGGCATACTGAGCACATAGACAAGGCAAAACAGCCACAGTGTTTTTACCAGCAGCCTTAGTGTCTCACTCATTTGCTGGCTGGATTTCACCATGTTAGCTGGTGTCTCAAGGGCAGCCTGAGACTCACACATCATAAAAGTCTCATGCACTTTTGAAACCAAAATAGACAGNTTCCACTGTCCACCACTTACTGCTCCAACAAGCAGTATCTGTCATCTGACAACTATAGAGATGATGCGCCTGTACAAGATCAACTGAAACAAATCTTGGATCTTCTGAGCTGTGCTTGATGTGCTTCCTATTCACATTCTCACCACTACAATCTGCTACTGATTTGAGAAAAACGACACATTTCTGGAAAATCACAGCCATGTACATTTTCTTCAATGTTTTGCCCATTACTTCAAGTTATAAACCCAAGAGAAAATGCTACAGCAATGCACTATATATCTTTGTTTAGGCTTTCAGTTGTGCTAAGAACTCTAAAAGCACTATCCCTAAGAGAGAGGCACTACTAAGTATCAGAAGTGGTAACTAGCCCAACTCAGTGGAACACAACTCTGAAGACTTTGATCATACTCACAGTTCTCCTAGTAGCAGCTATGAGAATCCCTTAGGAAAACTACTACAGATTCTGGTATTTACAAATATACAATCAAGAGACCTGACAGATCTGCCATTGAAGAAAAATTATGTATCTATAACATTATTACTAAGAAGTAATAGTTTCCTGCTGATATTTTCTGCTCAGCAAGGCTCTGTCATTACTTTTTTCTTTTTAAAATACTACAAAATCCATTATTTCTGCACTGATATTTTCTGTGCAGGATGTACGAAGCTTATGATTCTCACCTTAAAGCAGCACTAGAAACACTAGAGAACAATGCCTTTTCATCCCTTTTTCTCAGTTATGCTTCCTGATTCAGTGCTAAATGATGCTCTACTCACTGCTGTCAAGGAGATCTCCTACTAGACTGTACTACCTTTAAAGCTAGGGAGTATGTACCTAAAACAGGGGAAAGTGCAAAGACAAATACATCTTTTGTCATGAGTGCCAAGGCTGTTATCTCCAAGTCAAGTGATACGGACTAGCTTGTACACCTACTCCCACACTGTCTGTAGGGTGTGTGGTGAGCCACTGTATTTCCTCCACCTGTGTTTTTCTAACCTATATCTGAAAAACTCTATTCACCATAGTAGCCACTGGAGCTAGCCACAGCCATTACGGACATGAACTAGTACGTACCTACTTTAGACAGCTGAAAGACTAGACTCTTAAATGTCCTTTATTGCTGAGAATTCCGTTTTGGAAAATGCTCAGAAATATGTCTTTTACACTTGTGTAAAGTATTATCAGAAAACCTGTTTTACTAGCAAAGAAAAATTACTCTTCTCATCCCCAGTATACAACAATCCCTAATTTTGTGCTGTTCCAGGAATTAGGGCTCTACTAATGAAGATTCTACTAATTGAAGTATACACTCCATCAATTGAAAACAAATTTGCAATAATGCCACTTGAAGACAAAACAGACTGTGAAAAAACCCCAAATGTTTCTTTTAATTCATGACAGTGACAGAGAAAAAGCAAGTCCATTTTAGCTTTCTTCTAGAAAAATATTCAAGTTGTTTCCAGATGTTGAAAGAATTTGAGTCCTAATTTCAGGTCACATAAAAATGACACATCCACTCCAATCCAGTCACCATACAGACATACTCTGGGTGATAAAGTTTTAGTCTCCTTAGTGCTAGAGACTGCTTTCACATTGCCTCCAGCAAAGAGTGCTGCATTCTTAGAACCTGAGCTGCAGGTCTTTTACAAAGAAATTCTGATAGGTATTATTTCTTGAAAAATAACTGGGCAAGTTTAAGTGATTTTCTGCAAACAGTCGGTAGAGACATCAGGCTAAGACGTTGCATTACACAATACCAACTTGCTTGTGATAGAAATTGCTGAGAAGAAATTTCTAAAGATCATTATAGCCTTGTTTGTGCAGTCCCAAAACTTAAGAAAAGGTGAAGAATATGCCCTCACAAACCCTCCACCTGATGTTTACAAAAGTTATTAGTGCTCAGGTAATCACCAGAAATACTAGTTGTGTAAAAGTATAATTGGAAAATGTATATATGTGCTAGGAGAACAAACGCTTCATACTGATGCATGCACATGCAAACATTTTTTGTTTTAAAAGAAAGCCTAAAAATCTCTAAAGAGAAACTGTTCAAGAGAACTGGCCTGACCTACTGTTAGTTCACATTCAATCCCCAGTAGAGCCATGATCTAAAAGGTTTATGCTCACAAAACCAGAAACACATGCTTGTATGCTTCTGAATGCTTCTAAACACTCTTGGCACAAACCCCATCTCATTATTACTAGCTTACACACCTGGTGTTGGTTTTGGTTTAGCCAACAGGAATGCAATCAGCAGCAGGTCTTATTACTGGACCTATCATCAAAATCAGAAAATAATGCTTTTCTACAGCTGAAACGTGTATGGTTCCCATTAGTATGTTACCAGTTAAGGATGCATTACAGGATTCAGTGAAAACCATAATCTAGCAGTTACTGTTCTACCTATACAGTACATAAAAATATTTGTGAGAACTCGTTTCATTTCACTTTCATGGCAGGCTATGTTTGAAAAGTAAATGTAATATTTATACCTATTTTAAAATAAATTTTGTTTAAACCAACCATTATTATCATCCATTAAAAAAAAAAAACCACGAAAACGGGGTTTTCGTATTTGTAGCACTTCGATCCACTTCTGTCTTACAGGGAGAGGCATACTGAGCACATAGACAAGGCAAAACAGCCACAGTGTTTTTACCAGCAGCCTTAGTGTCTCACTCATTTGCTGGCTGGATTTCACCATGTTAGCTGGTGTCTCAAGGGCAGCCTGAGACTCACACATCATAAAAGTCTCATGCACTTTTGAAACCAAAATAGACAGAGGCAGAAGGTGAGGAGTGACAGGCTTCCAAGGCATTACTGTAATGCAAATACAAATAGTAACTGTATTCAAAAGCAGGCATGGATTTACTACTGCAGCTAACAGGGTTGCATCCCATTCCCCATTTGCAAGCTTGTGAAATACTTATTAGAACGTGATTGTGCACCTTCCCATGTCCTCTATTCACTGTGAGATTACCTAAAATATAACAAAACTATTAAATAGCCTTGTTTGCAATTGTTACCTCTCATCTGACAACTCAGATCAATGACATCAACTCCCTTCTCTGAGCACACCTTCTTACTTTACAGTGGAATATTTTTCAGATAATTCCTTGCAGTCACTTTTCCTTTGCATATTTATAACATGACTCTTATATTTATATATAGATAATAAAATGTAATGATAATGAATAAACCAAAACATTTATACTTGTGAGTTAGGCTGCACGTCACATTTTTATAGTAACCTTTTACAAAGCCTAGGGAAAACACATTTATATGAGTGAAGACCTGTTTAAAACAAAACAGAAGTCTAAAAAGTAGAAATTCTTACCCTAAAAAACTCTTTAGTGGAGCCAGAATCTAACGTCCCATAAGCAATTTCTGTTTGCTTGGAAAGATCCTCTGCACTTTCAATGGGAGACACCATCCTCTCAACCGTCAGGAAGGCAGCTAAGTTAGCCGTGTAGGATGAGATTATGATGAGGGTAAAGAACCACCACACACCTCCAACAATGCGCCCAGACAGGGATCTAATAACAAGTATGAAATGGATTTGTAAAGTGAAATGAAAGTCCTAAAAAGGAACACATTATCACTTTTATGCAAATGATGCATTATATTATACGAAGCATTTCAGGCTATCTCGTAATCAGATGGTAAATCAAGGCATACTCCACTACATCTCCCTGACTTTGTCAAAATCAGGACTCCAGAGTTTACTTTAGGGAGAATTTAGTGATCCAGTTCTTCAAAGTTCTGAACACCTTGGAAACTGCTCCCGTCATAATGTGCTATATTTAACACATAAACTTGTCATACCCTCTGAAGAGAATTTGCGTGACATTATGAAGAGGATCAAAAAAAATCAGTGAAACAAGGCTTTCAGATAAACCAGTATGCCCTTAAAAATTAAGTTCCTTTAGCTTGCTTATTTTCCTAAGACATTCAGACAAAGACTGCCTGCCACAAAACAATGGCTTATGCTGCTGTGGACAACCTATACTGAGAAACAAATAGCACTATTTGCAATAAAAACTGGTCCAGGGAATATCCATAAACTAAAAAGTGCACACAACTTTTGAAAGATACAAGCATTTAACAAACTGAGGACTGAACACAAAACAAACAGTGATAACAGAGAAAAATGGTGAAGAAAATGTATTTTTAAATAATAACAATCTGAAGATTTTAACTGCAGCAGGTGGGCTCTTATGGATCTTTGTTTTGCATCTCCTGCTCAAGAAGAGAGAAGAAAAGAGAACTCAAGAAAAAATATAAAGCAGTATAGAGCACACAACTAAAGAAATTGAATTATTTTCAATGCTAGAAAACTAATAGAAGAGAAATATTGATATTGCCATTATTGACAAACTTGACATTTTCTTAATGACCCTTTAAGCTTTGAAATTACTTACTACTTTGTTTCCAAACAAGACATTATGGGAAGAAATACATAATCTTTGGAGATGTGATTAATTATTTGGCAGAAATGTGCATGCAGTTGAAAGTCTAGTACTAAGGCACTGCAGTAGCTTAGGTCTGTCTTGATGTGTCTCCTCTATCTATTAAGTAAACAAATTACAAATCACTCACCCCATGAGACTTCAAACTACTTCTGACAAAATAGATAGATATAACTATATATATATAAACATTTAAAGATGATAGTTACATAAAGCTGATTTATTAAACTGGGAACAAAAATAAATAGAACCAATTCTGGACAAATTATTTTTACTAAGTGCTATTGTATAAAAGGTCTGTGATAATTCAGATATTAAAAGATTTATTCCATGTCACAAAAGACTCACTAATTTACTCTACTACGTGAAAATCCAGCCAGATAAGGTCCAGAATATGTTACTAAAAAGGACTATAGAAAAGAAATTATTATTAGTTGCTTTGAAATTGAGAACTATTTTGCAAACATGCTTTCTATCACCTTTGAAAAAATATTATATACTTATTTTGACATGGAGGTAATCTGAGTATAAAATAATTCCACAATTAAAAGATTGAATTATATGATATTTATTTGCAAGGTAAAATCTCTGACAATGCGTATTTAATAACTGCTGATTTTACGGCACTTTATGTTGTAGTCATGACACTTGCTATAAATGATAATAATCTTCAAAAGCCCATGATCTGTCAGCTAATAAAGCTGCCACTGAGTTTGTAAAAAAAAGAATAAGCTCAATGCCAATTCAGAGATTATGCTCCCACATAACATTTTGTAAGTACAATTTTTTTTGGTGTCATTTGTATTAAAAATTTTCCCATAAAGTCTGTCCCAGTTAAATAAATCATTTATTTTTTTATGTACATTTCAAAAAGTTTCTAAAGATTGATAATTATACCCCAACAGGAACGCAAACTTTACAAGCACCTCATTCATCAGATCATTAAATATTAAAATAACATTTTCTGTGCACAATTGCCTAAATTTGTGCACTACTTTTTATACTTACAAAGGTATTATATAGCAGTAGAGGTGGAGAGTACACCCATATCCTAGCAAAGGTGGATAACATTACTGTAAGTTATCATTATCCTGCAATATTCTATTCTATTGTTTCTGTGCTACCCATGATGGCAACATGGAAACCACTATTGCAGACCAGTTTCCAGGTGGTACAGTCTTACTCAGCATCACCTTCTATTTCAAACTTGGGAAGCCTTGTTACTTAACTACTCAAAAATTATTATAGTGGTTGTCATTTTTATCACAGAAATGATAGTAGCAATAGCACAAAATTTAACTTCACAAAGATATTTTGCTGATGGTTGAAGATACCCCTTTTCATACCTACTCTGATTCATTGTGGGGAGTTCAAATTCCATCACAATAGTTTTAGTGCATGAACAAAAATAACTGAGCTGTTTTCAGCCCTTTTCTATTTTAATAATAAACAGATAGTATACAAACCAACCACTTTCCTCAAAAATATATTTGCAATGAAATAAAGTGCTGTTAAACACTTCACTGAAACTAAATCTTGAATCTTCAAAATGATTTGAGTTTCATGCACCTTTTATGATGATCATTTACTATCATTATTCTTACATCACCTTTCAAAAGTTATCAAACCGTGCACAACAATTGTCATGCTTTAATAGCCAGTAAAATAATAACATGCAAAAAACCACATTATTCTACTACGGCCTTGATTCAATAAAAATAATTTTCTATCTAATAGGGGACATTGCAGAAAACTAAACCTGTGAAGTGTGTAATCGGTATAAAAACCTCACAGGGCTGGAATTAACACAGCTTCTCATGACCTGAAACAATCTGCACTCTCTTCCCTGTCTTGTTGCTTATCTACAATTCTTATTGTGTTATATGCCAAATCCATCGCATCTTTCATCGTAAAGGTGCGTATCTCAGCATGATATGCCAGCCTTTCCTCAGAACTGCTAAAGTTCTCACACAATAAATGTTCTGCTATTTCCACAGTAGAACAACTTGAAAACCTGCCGTTGCCTTTTGGGATGCTTGACTTATATCTAAGAAATGCTCCCTTGGTGTGATTTATTTTGCACACTGACCACTAGACTCACTAGAAATTGACCTGTTCCCTGTCCTACTTCAGGATGTTTACAAGAAAGCTAAATTGCTTAGTATAACTAGGTAGGCCTTCCGATTTGATTTCGTTGAACTCGGTTGCCCTATTTCACTTGTTACTATATTGCTTCGAGCTGCAAGTAGTTCTTTACCTACTTACTTACCACTTTGCTGAACCAAGGCTAGAACCAGTTGTACACAAGGGAAATAGAATATTTAATGAGCTGCAAAGGAATTAATGTAAGTGCTTTACAGTTGTCCCTAATAAAGTAGGTAAAAATCCACAAGGAATTAAGCATTTACAAACTGGACCTTAAAATTCATTTCAGCGATTTCCTTTGTGACTTTTCTAAAACTAGGCCATGGAAAAACAGCAGTGTTTTGCAACTACTCACATGAAATTAGAGCCATCACATGACTTTTATTTCAGTTCAAGGCTCTGCTGTGAAAAAGCAGTGAGTTAATAACTGTGTTATGATATGTAGTGAGTTTTAGCGGGAAAGTGCTGCCTGTGTAACTTGTAACTACCATGTAACCCTTTTTTCCCATTACAGTTGTTGTGAACTGTATGCACTGTCAACTGTAAAATGGGAATATGCAGCAAAAACACGGTACCCCTCCAAGAAGGCATGGAATGACTTGAACCTTATGCATTTTAGAGTCTCTGTATGGTGTATATAACTTCACTTGGCAAATGCATGATCAACGTTAAGACTGTATCGATCAAATACATCATGACCATATGTCCCAGGCAACTGCTTTTATTTCAAGGACTTTTTGCGACTTAGGGAGGTAAAAACCATAGAAAAATAATTTGTTTGTGACAGTGAAAATATATGCACCATGAACCTCCTCTGGCTGAGATGGCTGAGACCAAAAACGCACAAAGTTGAAATGGGCGAGTAACCAACCTTGGCGAAATATCGCATCCTTGCTGCATAAAGGCACCCAGGGAAAACCAGAGACTATTAAATATCCCAAATTCATTAGTTGATTCATTAGTTTGCGTTTCTCTTCCATCTTCAAATTCCTCAGTGTGCCACTCGTATGGACTAAATCTGCTGACCAGGAATAAAACTACACTGACCCCAATGTAGGCAAAAACAATGCACATCCAGATTTCATATGCTAACGGATCAAGAAATGAAAACACTCCTGGCTTGGACTTCTGAGGCTTCTTGATCATTATTGATATCCCCAGGCTCATAAAGGGCTTTGAGAAGTCAATCACTTCTTCTCTCACCAATGTTATAGTTAATGGAGCGATTGCAATATCGGCTTTCTGTAAAGGAAGAAAAAAAGCAAATAATAGCTAATACAATGATCAGAGCAAAGAACGGCTTAAGTTTCTATTGCATTTCACAAACAGAAAATAGGACGGCAGAGACACCGGCAACATTCATTTCACCAAGAACATCCTATGAAGAATTTCAGAAATTTTTAGTTAAAACTCTTCTTACTGAAATGCATATAACCATATGGTTAGCATATTCCAAGCTTCCTTTTTTACACATGCCCTTTTAAAAGTATATCACATTTGAAAGTGTTTGTAAAGTACATTGCCTTTCACCTGGTTAGAAGGATAAAATATGCACTCACTTCTCCCCAACTTCATTTGTATTTAAAATCTAATTCCATGTTTTACTTTCAAAACTTTTCATGCCAATACAAGTTACTAATTCTCTATCAAAGTAATTAGATAATTTTCCTCTACTCTATGGAGAAAACTAAACCAAATCCCACTCCTTCCATCAGTCACCTTTAATGGCTTTATTAAGAAATATTTTCTTACCCCATAAACAAGTTCTCCAACCATCCCATTCCAGATTTTCGTGTCTGCATCCCTGGCCCCATACTTGCCATCCCCAACAATCGTGAGCTTATATTTGAATCCACAGTGTTTAGCAATTTCTGTAGCTAAGTCCACACAATAGCCCTCATATCGATCATTTCCTTCAAGCATTTCATGATTTTTCTTCATCATGACGTATGGGGACTCCTGCACAGAAAGAACTTGCCTTAGCTTCTTGGTAAAGAAACAGATGTATCAGTTGTGTAGTTCATAGATTAACATGTTTCCTTTTACATGTGGAAAAAAGAGAGAAGATAACATCTGAATCATACGTGCTATGTATATGTTAATTACTAATGTGACATGTCCTTAACAAAATTAAAAGCTGCATTCTCCACAGTCATACATAAATAACAATACTTACAGGTATAGCGATTCCCAGCAGTATGTTAATAATGACCATGAATGTTAACAGGAGTTATGCATTCAGAGAAGAAAAAGTAAGTTCCAAAATCAGTTTCTTTCTCTCATATAGTTTGGATGGAAGAAGGCAAAGGTATTTAGTTGCTTTTGTTGTTGTCTTAATACAAGAAAATTTATTCCTATTTCACAACCACATCCCTCTCCAGGAAAACACTAAGCTCTCCAGGCCGTATCTTTATTGAATTACTATACAAACAATACGTAACATATCTATAACTGTACAGTAAAGTTCTATCATCAGCAGAAATGGTGACGAGTTGTAAGTCATATTAATGTAATGTACCTCTTCTTTGCTCAGTTGTTACCAAACTATTCTTGCATGCAGTGAAATACCTATGATAGCCTGTGACTTGTCTAAAGTGATAAGCTGTGTAACTTACAGAAAGATGCTGTTCTATGACAGTACATACTGTTATTTTCTAGACAACTAGAATACAGCTTTTAATGTTTTATTTTACACTTCACCAACATAAAGCAGCTACAATGCTGAAGCCAGTCTCTTGGCTGTTTGACAAGTTTCCTTCTCTAAAACTAACACTATGGTTCTGCCTCTCAGACAAAGTTCCTCTCCTTTGAAAGCAGGTATTTAATGGCCATTTTCATGTCTGAAAATTTTAACTTTCTAGAATGTTCAGTCAATGATGGTTTGTCTTCTACAGAACAAAACTGAATACTGAATCACATACATTTCCTTAATTTCCAGATTTTATTTATGTATCATAATGAGTAACAGGTCACAACCTCAAATAATAAAAAGACAGTATATGTAAGCTAACATAATCATGATAAACAAATCACTGTAGGACAGACTGCCTTTTGGCAAAATATGAGGTTAATTACCAAAATAGTGGTGACAATAATAGTCTTATTCTCTAGTCCTGAAGA
The DNA here is from genome assembly GCA_013400135.1 of Rhinoptilus africanus. NCBI lineage: Eukaryota > Metazoa > Chordata > Aves > Charadriiformes > Glareolidae > Rhinoptilus > Rhinoptilus africanus. The sequence goes on along the minus strand of VXBO01011679.1, from coordinate 227,635 downwards.
TTCATTTCCAAGAGGGCCATCAAGGGGATTCACAACCATTTTGTCCACTTCACTCCAATATCCAATCTAAAGAGAGTTTATAGGATGCACAGACACCAGTGAATATGAACTTTCATAGAAAAGGTAAAGCATGTTATTACTATGCCCTCAATTTATGCTCACAGAGAACTATTTTATCTCTGGATTTACCATGCAAATATTTCTATTTATGTAGTTAAAGACTATATAAAAATAGTAAAAAGAATGAATTAATGACATTTGCTCACGCTAATTTGTCTAATACATCTATAGCTTTATGATTCACATTTTAACAGGTTTTAGTATCAACATCACACACTATAGGATAAAAAGGGTTAGGAAATACTCCAGATTAGGAAGACACGAGAAACTGGATTTTCCTGAAAGGTTTGGAATTAGAGCAGAAAGATAATAACATTTAAAGAAACATCACTGAAAAGCGGTGTTCTCTATTTGACATTCAGAAGCATATTTCCCCAAATATTGGCTCACATTTAGCAATGCAGATCAGAAAGCAAAAATTTTAATCCAAAAAATGAAAATACTCTTACGTAGTACTTACCAGAAATAACAACTCGTATTTGTTAGAAAGAAATAATACATATTTTTACTTTGTTCTGCAAGATCATTGTAGATACACCTATGAATAAATATTATCATGACTCATACTTTAATTATCTATAGGGTTTCATTACCTACCTTAACACGTTGCTTAGTATGGCAAAACCTTTAAAGACACTGTAAGACAATTCAAATTACCTTCCGAGGACCAGTACTTTTGAGTTCCATAATGTTTATTGTAAAATTGATTCTCTTTCCATTCTGATCAAACTTTATATTTCCTGTCAGACCTTCCACTTGAACCTAAATAGATGAAGATGAAAGTGGTAGAAGAATTAAGTTTATTTCTTCTTAGAAAATGCATTTTGTATTTCCATAAATGATTACTGATGTTTCTAAAACATTCAGTTTAGACTGTACCCCATATGCAATATATTATCTTAGTAAGAGACACGTTCCTGAGGCGTTCACTTCTACATTATTCCCAGCAAGATCCAGGCAGCTTTGAAGACTGGAATGCTCTTTTCAAGTATTTATAGAGAACTTCACACATGCACTCATCCCAGCATTCACTCCAGGGAAGCTACCTGTTTCAATGCCCTTTCTATTTCTACACCATGACCCCAGGGTACAGCTGGATTTGCGAGACAATCTCCAGCATTTCCTCTTCTGGAGATCTCAATCCTCTGTTTACGCAGATTACGGAAAGCTTCTGTCATCACTTGAACAGCATCATAGGTCAGAGCAGACGTATACTGAAAAGAAGTGAAAATATTTGATTAAAAACCAGCTTCAGCTTCACTACACCTTCCAATCCAGTCATTAATCCATTAAACACCGAATATATTAAAAATAAAAAGGACAGGAAAATATACTTGAAATCAGACCAGTTTTTCTTTGGTTTGGGGGTCCCTACCCTCTATGGGGCATTTATGCAAATTAATGAAATGTTCTCCATCAGAATGGTTAGGGGCAGTGCTAGTAAGTTTAAATTGATGATTTACAGCTGTTTTCAGTGTGAATTACATTCCTTTCTCACTACAACTGTTTGACAGTTCTGCATGCAGATATGGCTGGAAGTCCATGGAGTTGAAAGGGGAAAAAAGAAATAATCTCTACTATTTAACTTGAGTTAGCCTCTAAAACCAAGGAATTGTTCCTCTGATGACACTCTTCATGGAGATGCATTTATATACAATTCTGTAGACTACATCTCCTCCCACACTGATACTCACAAAACCAAACAACATATATTTGTATATACATGTGCTTAACTTTTATCCGTTAAATATAAAAATTCAGCAGTAGCTATTTTCAAGTATGCAATACCCTGTCAACAGCATGCAAAGCCATGTTTTGTGTGGAGATGCCTGGAAGAAGTGGTGCCCTTCAAAGAGCAATAGAGGCAAGGAAGAGCCTCATGTTCCTAAACCTCACACAATATAAGGAGCTTTACAACTTTTGAGACATCAGAGAAGAATCCTGCGAACATATGCATCAGAAGGAAGCTGGAGTTAAACAGTCAAAAGCAGGTATCTTCAGTGACTGGAAAATTTTACATCTTAACTAACTAACTGAACAGAAACCACAAACACACGTACACTGAGGACTTTGTTGGATGGGCTTTATGAGAGCAGAACATTGCAATTATGCCAAATATAAGGGACATTTTTCGAAATATGGGCCAAAATATAACTACTTACAGCCTTATGAATGAATGCAATGATCCCTATGAAGGCTATTAGATGCTGAAAATATATAAACTGTAAAGTGGAGAGAAATGATATATTGGCTCTTTGCTTCAATGGCTCAGACTTTAATGAGAATTTCAATTAGCTAGCTCAAGTCATGCAGAAGGCTCTTGTAATTGTAACCAAGGCAGGCTCCTGAATTGAGGTCATTTTTATATGCAACTGTTAGACCTTGGAGAGGAAGAAAAGAAAGGTGTGACTCTTTCTTTCAGATATTTAAGCTTACTGGGTGATTAATGTGAATCACAAAATTTTCTCAACGACTTATACAGAAATCAGGAATCAGAACAGCAGAAGAATGAAGTGAAAGACTGGCTGGAGCTGATACTACTTTCTACTACTGCAGTAGTTGTGATTAAATGGTGGACATGGATTTAGAGATGAGAAAAAGGTAGCAGAGAGAAGAGAAAGGCCCCTGACTCATTTTTTTGGGGCTGACTAGTAATACTTCTTTAAGTGTAGCTCTTTGCAGTACATATTGTACCACACTAGTGTTTTGAGAAACTGCGCATACAGTGCTGTCATTAACCACTGAAACATAGTTTGGGTAGCAGAAAAAATAAGAGCTTAAAATTGAAAAGTCATAGTGCTAATTCAGTTATTCTACGTTCATTTGATCATTTGCATATATTTAATGTATTATCTCAAGAATATTAACCCTATAATATATAATCACTGCCCTGAATATTCACAACTTAGTCACATATTCAGTTTGTGTAGGGCTTTGCCTATCAATATACATCTCTATGTGTATACATGTCATCACATATATCAAAACCACATGCTTTAATTTAGGTTAAGTCAGCTTTAATCTAAGGATCTCAAAATATTTTAAAAGCATCTTATGCCTTCATGTTGTTGGAGATGTCATGAAAGCAAACAGCCCATGTATCATTTCTTACTGCTTTATTCTGCACACACTTTCAGCTCCTAACAAGCTTCATGGGGCTCATTAAAACTGTCTATAGCTTAATGAATAGATGCAAAGTTGACAAACTAAACCAAAGCAAACTCATTACCATAAACAAGAAATGACAGATCGATAACCAGCTCATGCTGAGGGGTGTCTTTGTGTGTATGTCTGCATAATAAATAAAATTGCCATAAGTTAAAGGATGCATTAGCCCTGTCCTGATTCACTTTGTTTTATACTGGAGATTCACCCACGTGTTGATCTGCACTATTAAAATAAGCGGGAGCACAATTTGGAATATTGTTCTGTGGAAGTGGGAGGGGCTTTTACAGACTACTACTTTTACAGCAGTGTAAATCTAATTTGATTTCTCTTCCTTTCAAATTTACATGATAAAATCAGCAATTTTAATACAAAATGGTATAGCTACTATGCTATAGTTCCTACAGAACCACCCACATTAATTAAAGCATAGCAAAGAATATGCAAAAAATAAATCTTGCTTCTCATAATTCTAGAACTACGATAATAATGTTGATAATATAAATTATAATATAACTCACTGAAGTGCCTATGGATTTGTGTTATTTGTTATGAAACATGGATTGCATGCATGATATATCTGTAAATAAATGCCCTAATTGTCAAGTAGAGAAAACACAAGGTCCATACACGATTTTATTCAACAGAAATTTAAAATGTGCTATAGACCTTAATAAAATTTGTAAGCTGCAATTGCAAAGATGAATCTGAAAAGTAAAGACAAAAGTCATTCCAGAGTAAGCAGAAGATACCAGTCGTGCTGTCAAAGAAAAACTGGCAAGATGTTGACTTTTTTAACTTTAGTTGTTTTCCAGTAATTCAGAAGATACCAGAAATCCTTAATTAGAATGGGTTTTTGTACAAAAATATCCTATTTTGTATCATCAGTAACTGAATCTCCTGAAGATGAAATTGCAGAAGACACCCCCAGAAGCACAATATTTTTTCATACATATATTTTAAAGCTGTAATATATTATAAAAAAATGTAATGTTAGCCTGTTAGTCCTGTGTTTAACAGAATGCTTGTCCATGTGCTGAAGACAAAGTTGAGAGACATGCTTAGAGACTTAAAATCTAACATTAAAAGAATATACTTGAGCAGTGGAAAAGAAATGAAAATATGAAGACATAAATGAAAAAAAAAAAAAGGGGGAATATTCTGAATTACAAGAAGTCAAATTCTTTTTCTTGTGATTTGTCTATCTCCAATGTCCAAATCTACCCTTGACGTACTAGTTTGTTGTTTTTACAGAAGAGTAATAAGCATTTTAAAGTGTGATTCATTTGACCCGTTAGACGCCTTCTTTATGATGAAATGAATCATGTCTTAGCTTCTACTAATTTGATCTCCAGCGCCTTCTGAGACTACTGGAGGAGTCCAGGGCGATCAGCTTAAATACATATGACTACACTGTAAACATGCTTAAAACAAATTACAACCACTCAAGGGGACTGTGAACTAGTCGGTCATCCCTAACCTAACATAACAGTGAAAAATACAAGCAAAATAATAGGATATTTTGGGTGGAGACTGTACACGCCAAGTCAAAGAATGCAGTGCTAGTGTACAAGACGTGAGGCAGACCTCAGCTAGAATGGCGTATCCAGCCGAAGCAGTGTTCAGGAGGGCTGAAATCAGTCTGAAACAGGCACAGAAGAAGGTTCCTCACCACATATGGGGAGCTGCTATATTGGGACAGCAGGAGAGGTTAAGAGAAAGGAGGTCTAAAATCATACACGAATATTTTTCCTTGGAGAGAGGTAAGATTCAAAGAGAGGTAATATAGGTAATGATTCAGGTAGAATCAATGGGTATAGGCAAATGTTCAGCATTTTTCCTTATATTTAAACAATTTAAACATACTTAAAATACCAACAAATACACATCAAAGGCAGAAAAAACACAAACTGTGTGTCCTTATAGTTTGCGAGTATGTTAAATGTTTGGCTTACTGCTCTATACTAGCAATTTTTTTTTTCCAATGGTTCTCTACATATTTTATCACCCTGTTTGTAATCCTTCGCTAAACTATATACCGACTAAATTGGTATATCAAATGGTGTCTTGTTTTAATACACGTTACAGCTTTATTTTGCTTTGAGAATTATATTCAATAAAATCTCTCATCCGAATTTTGTGCATTTTTCCCACAACAAAGTATTTCTCTACTTGAATGCTAGTATATACCACAAAAGCAGAATTGCCTTTTCATAGCGCTTTGTAGAATAATTGTGCTTTTTGGTCTAAGGATTCACAAAACTCTATCAAATTGTTTGTAATTTCAGATGTAACTGCTAGAAACTGGTATATAGATCTAGAAGCATTCCTACATTTTTATACATTAATTATATAAAAAAATAGGTATATACATATATAAACCCACAAGCAAAAAGAACGAAAGATAGTTACTTGTCAAGAACTAGTAAAGGAGCTGGGCAACTACCACCTGTGACTTTCAGTGTAGTTAAAGTAATGCAACTTGGGCACCTATTTCTTACAAGGTCTGTCTTTCATTAATGTATCTGTGGGCTATTTTGAAAAGGACAATATTACACACACTTTGGAAAACATTTGAAAGTGGCCTAACAGACGAAAGAGTTAGAGGAAAATTCACTAACTGACAAGAAATGGTTACCTCCTTCAGGACCTCTTGTGATACTTTGCATAACATCATGACAGAGTACAGGAATCCCAATAGTTACTTTCAATAAAATAAGAGATGTTATCGAATATTGTACACATAAATGTCATCGTAAGTCCAGATGGCTTTTCCGTTACCTATGGGCATGTTTCAAATATTAGAATGGAGCTCCTGTGAAAACAAGCAGCCTTTACAACAAACTTGCTTCCAGCTGAAAATGATTGCATATATATGCAAGATATTTGGAAATACCAGCCAATTATTTGTAATTTTTTTGTGACAGTCCTGGTCCTACTAAAAGAAATGAATAAAATGTAAAATTACTGGATCTTTAAATTATTTTTTTTAATTAATCTCAGTAAAGATGGTGTTAGAGATCAAGCCCTATTTATCTTAACAAATATATTGTCTTTATTAAAATTTGTTTCCACAAGTTGTCAGATCAACTTACATTTTGGTAACAGCCTTTATTTAAATGTAGTTCCAGCATTCTGTGTGCCCAGGACAGCTAAACAAATAATTGGTATTTTTGCTCTGAAATGCCATAATGTTATGGGCAGAACATCAGATGCAAAGAACACCTTAAGTAACCCGTCACCTTAGAAAATTTTAAGTGTTCAGGTCCAAACTGCTACCCAGAAAACCTGCTGATTTTGAGATGTGTTTATGGCCTTTAGGTATCTCCTTGTTCGGTTTAGAAAGGCTGCTTTCTAGGAACATCCAGAACAGCTTTGGTTCCAAGCACCTGCTGGAGCCTGTGCTCCTGGAAGTCTCACTCCTCTTTGAAAGACATGCTCACAGCACATCCAGCAGACACTGACAAGACTGGGACACTTCAATTACCCTAAAACTCCCACTGTAGGATATTTATAGGGGAAAGTGACCTTCTTCCACTCCTTTTAAAACAGAATATAGCCAAGATCAGAAGATCTTTGAACCCCAAGGTGCTTGGCCTTTCTACCTATTTCACCTACTCCTCTAATAGGAAGGAGATTCCCGGGCTGTAATTCCTCCCCCAAGTGAGAAGAATACTCTTCTCACTACAGTCATCAGAGGTGCTAATTCAGCTCAAAAAAGGGTGCAGGTTTGGTTTTTTTTTTTTTTTTTTTTCCCCTCTTCTTGAATTCACACTGAGGAAAGAGGTTTCAAAGTATTTTTGTCTTCCATTAGATTTAATGCAACGGCCAAAGAGAAGAGCTAAAACAGCCATTTCTTCAAAATATCAGAAAGATGTCAGAGAAGAAAAACATTATGGATCTGGGCAAAAGTCTTGGCAACAAAGTGAACCGTCTGCCTTCCAGGCGGAAGCAGAACAATGACAGGTCTTATTAATGGCACTGGCATTTCTTTCTACTCAAGTTCCAGAGCTGTTTCCATTCAAAAGAACAGGAAGTCAGCATGCATGTCTTACACTCCTTCAGGTGTGTTAACAGAGAAGTTGTGTGGGAATTTACCCCTTCCATTATCCAGAAGGTCAAATTAGCCTAACATTGTGGCCCCTTGATTTTCTGAAAACGCATCACAGACGAAGAGCTCCGCCATGTCAGGCAACCTTAGAAATCCTTTGACCTTTGTCTCAACTAAGCCGTCTGTGCCCACAGAAAGATGGGCTTTCAGAAGCGTCCTGCCATTTACTCTGGGTCCACCATGTTGTTCTATCTCAGCTTTTGTTGATTCAATACTGACCATTTGGAGAGCGGGCAGTAATGATGTTATAGTCCAGCAGGGCACTGTACAAGGCTTTTATTTTGCTGTTGCTCCAATAATCATGCATAAGCAATTTAAAGTCAATGCAATATTGAAGCAGACACCAAGCTCTGCAAAGTGTTCTCCAAGCCAGCGCCATTAAAAACAACATGGCAGTTTATACGCTAGTATTAAAAAAGAAACAACAAAACAAAAAAACGTTGACAGCTGTAGCCTTTTTTTCTACTTTTATCATACTATGCTGCAATACAAAAATATCTTTCAGTTAAACACTTGTTCATGAGAACAAGTAACTATCAAGTATTAAAACAAGATCTTGAAGGAATAAAGTAGCTTTTAATGCAAATTTTCACAGTGTATCTTTTTTCTCTATCTTATACATTTCCTTCTCCCTCTGAAAGATCAGAAATAAGTAAAAATAAATAAATCAGGAAGGCACCTAATCTCTCCTTACAGTAAAGGCAGAAACAACGCTAAACTATTCATTTTTTACATGTTTGTACAAATGTAAATTGTACATTCACTACATTTGTGTAACAACTTCTTTGAACCTCAAATCGTGGAGGTTCTTACAATCTCCAGTCATTACTCAATGGCTACAAAGTTTACTCTCTAAACTCACTTCTTTTTATTAAGTTCCTTAAAAAGTCTATTAATTATTGCCCTGTTCTTTTCCATTTTTCTAGAAGCTTTCTAAGCCTTCCTAGCTCGCTCTCAAACCTATATCTTACTCCTGGCGAACTTTATATCACCAAAACCACACAGAGTTTGACAAAAAATTAAAACCAATTAGTTGGCTTTGAATCCATAGAGCCTGACAGAAATAATAAAAATACAATTATTTGGATTTGAACCCACAACATTTTACTTATACAAAAAAATGTTGTGTTCCAATACACTTCATGGTGGAAAACATATATACTGACAAAATAAATAACATTTTACAATTATTTGTGTACTTTTACTTCTAACTTTAAACAGAATGCACTTGCAAAACAGAAATGCCACTGAGGATAAAATCACCTTTAATTTACTGTAAACCACAAAGACCATACACCTTTTTAATCGCCATTATATGAATACATAAAATCTCTGTCTTCAAGGGTAAGCTGGAGAAAAGTATGCCACTTCACAGTGCTAAAAATCAGCAGGATCCATCATCAAAAACTGAAGCCTACAGTTATATCAGTGAAAATAGACGAAGTAGGAAAATTTAAAGCAGAGGACGAAAACAAAATGTACAAATAGGAAGGCAAAAAGACTTCTCAGAAAAATCATGCTGTAAGAAATGGATTTGAAAGAGCTACTATGAATGTTTAAAGTGTTAAAGTGGGGGGGTTGGTTTTGGTTTATTTTTTCGGGGTGGGGTGGGTGTCTTTTGTTTTGTGGTGGTTTTTTCTTTTTTTTACTGCTTTACCTTAAAAATATATTTGAGTCTCTTTAAATTCCTATGTTCTACACAAAAGTTACTTCTTTAAAAATTAATTTTAGTCATAAATCAGTAAGCATGTGACTTACAGTAGATATAAATTTTAAAATGTAAAATGATCATTTACTAAAATATTTACTGAAATACAGTCTTCAATCACTGCTCTTTTTATGATAAAAATGTCCATCCAAGCATTGTGAACTATGGTAAATATCCTTGAGTTGAGTTTTTAACCAAAAGAAAGTTACTGAGATGATCATAAACATGTATTCCAGATCATTTTCTAGTAGAATAATTAATGATTGGTGCAATTAATGAAAATGGTAGAAGAGAGAGTAGAAATCAGATCATTCTATTTTATAAAATGACTGATACTATATGAATGGTAAGAACCTGAAAATTCCATTAGGTTCTTCAACTATAATATTTTTACTCACAGTCAACAGAAAGTCCTACAAAGATTAATGGAAATAAATTATTTATCCTAGAAGCTCAACAACACTGCAACAGAAATTATTCTAAATTGGAATTTCATGAGGATTCTTTATATTGGAATTTTTGACTAGCCTTTACATAAAGACAATCTAAATGATCTTCTAGTGATCCTCAGTGCTTCTCCTCCTCCCTTATTTCCCCAACCCAAGAAACAACTGGCCATAGATGTGTTTCCAGCTCTGAGCTGCCACCACCCTTCTGTGCCTTTCACTTACATCCTAGCAGGTTCTTTCCACTTTGCTGACCCCTTTTTTTGAATGACACATTCCTCCTACTGCTACTTTCAGCTTTATGTACCATTCCCCCTTCTCCTCTAATCACCATTTCTCCATCAACCTCCCTGTCCTAAACGTCATTGACCTCAGTGAGGCCAGAGGCATGCCGGATCTTGCTGAGCACTTGGAGCACGAAGGCATAGTAGCTTTCTTCTGTTTGTATCAACCATATTCAGGTGAATTGCTGGTTGAAAAAAGCGATAAAGAGTTCCTGGAAAAATAGGCAGGAGAAATTCATTGAACTTTATTGGCTGAATATCCTTAAATACTTATAATTACTAAGAATAAGTGGATTCAAATTCAAAGAAACAAAGCTGTATAGAGACATCAGCATTTGGCTCTGTAGTTTTCTAACGTCTGGCAAATACTTTTGCTTTAGAACAGTTCAGCCACTTTTACTTGCAGGATCGAAGATGCTGGGTCAATAGTCCCTTTGTATGTCTGAGACAAATCTACAGATTGCCTTAAACCACCCCCTGTTTTCACTGACTAAGTGTTCCATTCTTTAATTGAGTTTTCTTTAAAAAAACACAACAAAACCAAACAAACCAACTATGCTGGAATGAGTGATTATTATGCAAAAGAACCTTAAGCTACTAAAAGAAGCATGAAGTTTAACACTGTGATTTTTTACGCCTCCATTTTTCATACACACTTTTGCAAGGAGAGAAGACTGAATAACAGGATTAAAAAGCCCAGTGAAACCAGGTAGCTAGAAAGCCAACTGCTAGATATATTTTTTTTATGTCCAGGAAACCAAAACACAAGGACTGGAAAACATGCAGAAAAATCTCACAAATCTACAGTTTTACAAGGGCACTTTAAAAAAAAATATTGACTCCAGTTCGGTTCTTGATTAAATCACATATTAAATACTGATATTAACTAATTTTTTAAATTCTTATATATAAATCAATTATCATCTACTTGAATTCAGGCATAATCAAATCACATTCCTCCATTAGAAGTACAGCCAGTGCAACAGAATATCACCTATAACTCTTACTAAAATGCCTGGTATTATAAAACCATTTTCCAATACACTGCAATCATAAGAGGTATGCCCCAAAATGAAGATATTGTCTAATTCATAATTGTTTGCTTTTGCTTATTCGTCTATATCAAGACCAAACGCCTTCTGAATTTCCAGTTTGAAGAAATGTTTTCATTGCTCTCTTCTTTATTCCTTATTATCAACGTGTCATCTACATTTTAATTATTTCTGTGAGGTAAAGAAGTACTTTTGTATTTGTCTGCATGCTCTGTATTCCACCCACGAAGTAAACCAGCACCAGTAGTGTTAAACCAGCAGCTTTCAATTACAAGCTTCATTCTTCCTGACTTACAGTTTCAGATTGGCAGTTTTCAACTTTTGCAATTTTATCATAAAGAACACACCGTTTGATACTACACAAAATACTTCAAATTCTAGAATCACATCTTGAAAAAAAATAGATTTCAGAATAATTTGCTAAAAGACTAAATGACCTGGTAATAAAAATGAGACCTCAAAATGTGAAACTACTAAAGGAAAATTAAAGCTGTCCTGGTTTTAGGTGGGACAGAGTTAGTTTTCTTTCTAGTGGTTGCTGTGTTTCAGATGTGGTATGAAAGGAATGTCAATAATGCATATTGGTTTAATTGTTGTCAGGTGATGTTTGTATTATTTCCAAGGACTTCTTTCAGCTTCCCATAGAAGCTGAGAAGGAACCTATGCAGAAGGATGGAATGGCCAATGGAATATCCCATACCACAGATGTCATGCTCTGTATATAAGTGGGGGTTGGCCAGGGGGTGGGAATCTGCAATCACTGCTCAGGACAGTGCCAATTCATCAGCCACTGAGAGTGACTTGTGTCATTAATATTGTTATTTTCCTTTTCTGTTATTGTTTCTATTAAACTGTCTTTACATCAATCCACAAGTTTTTTTTTTTCCTTTCCCTTTCCCCTCCTTTTCTTCCTCTTCTTCCTGCCACACCTGGGGACAGGGGAGAACTGTGCGAGTGGCTGCATGGTCTTGGCTGCCAGCTGGGGTTAAATTATGGCAGAATCTATATTTTTGTTATCTTATTTACGCATTGATTGCTCGGGGGGAAGGAATAAGGGGAGAAAGATTATGAAGCTTGAAATACAATCGTATGAATCTGAACATCTGAAATATAACGTACCAGCATGAAGCAGTTTAAAGCCATAGGAAACAGATGCAGTGAGTAATGAGGCTGTTACCATCTTCCACTACAATGCCATTCTCTATGAGACTGAGCTGCTTTATGTCTTCCACCCAGACAGCCTCAAATTCTTTTCTGCATGCTGCATGTAGTTTCTCTATATATCATACCAAAGTTGTCTTAGATACTTCTTGCACACAACAAGCCCAAGGTTGCTCTTAGTAAAGCTCATCACAGAGTAGGACGGCTTATTAGACTAGGCTATTTCAGTTGGACCAATTCAGGGCTGACCAAGTAAAAGCATGTTGTTAAGGGCACTGTCCAAATGCCTCTTCAATGCTGACACACTTGGGGTATTGACCACCTGTCTAGGAAGCCTGTTCCAGTGCTTGGCCACCCTCTTGGTAAAGAAATGTTTCCTAATGTCCAGTCTAAACCTCCCTGGCCCAGCTTTGAACCATTCACGCATGTCCCGTCACCGGATACCAGGGAGAAGAGCTCAGCACCTCCCTCTCCACTTCCCCTCCTCAGGAAGCTGTAGAGAGCAATGAGGTCATCGCTTAGCCTCCTTTTCTCCAAACTAGACAAGCCCAAAGTCCTTAGCTGTTCCTCACAGGGCATTCCTTCCAGCATCCTCCAGATGCATTCAAGGACCTGAACATCCTTCTTAAATTGCAGGTCCCAGAATTGCACACAGTACTCAAGGTGAGGCCACATCAACGCTGCATACAGTGGGATAATCACCTCTTTTGAGTGGCTGGATATGCTGTGTTTGATGCACCCAGTGTGCAGTTTGCTCTCCGGGCTGCCAGGGCACACTGCTGACTCCCACTGAGCCTGCTGTCAACCAGAAAGATCCCTTCCTGCAGGGCTGCCGCTCTCCAGACGCTCCTCTCCCAATTTTTACTTTATGCTTAGTACTTATGTGGTAGGCTGACCTTGGCTGGATGCCAGGTGCCTACCAAAGCTGCTCTATCACTCCTCCTCAGCTGGACAGGGGAGAGAAAATAGAACAAAAAAGCTTACAAAGGCAGGGAGAGATCATTCAGGGGATTGGACTAGATGATCTCCAGAGGTCCCTTCCAACCCTATAATTCTATGATTCACCAATTACCATCACAGACAAAACTTAGGGAAAAATTAAAATCAGAGTAGGATAATGAGAAATAAAACCAAATCTTAAACCACCTTCCCCCCCATCTTCTTCCTGGGCTCAGCTTCACTCCCCTTTTCTCTACCTCCTCCTCCCGAGTGGCACAAGCGTACAAGGAATGGGGGTTGTGGTCAGTTCATCATACATTGCCTCTGCTGCTCCTTCCTCCTCAGGGGGAGGACTCCTTACACTGTTCTCCGTCTCCAGAGTGAGGTCTCTCCCTCAGGAGACAGACCTCCATGAACTTCTCCAATGTGGATCCTTTCCACAGGCTGCAGTTCTTTACCATCTACCCCAGCGAATATCCCTTCCATGAGGTGCAGTCCTTCAGGAACAGTCTGTTCCAGCGTGGGTACCCCGTGTGGTCACACGTCCTGCCAGCAAACCTGCTCTAGCATGGGCTCCTCTCTCCATGGGTTCACAGGTCCTGACAGGAGCTTGCTCCAGCATGGGCTTCCCATGGGGTCACAGCCTCCTTTGGGCATCCACCTGCTCTGGTGTGGGGTCCTCCATGGGCTGCAGGTGGGTATCTGCTCCACCATTGCCCTCCATGGGCTGCAGGGGGACAGCCTGCCTCACCAGGGGCTTCACCACGGGCTGCAGGGGAATCTCTGCTCTGGTGTCTGAAGCTTCTCCTCCCCCTCCTTCTTCACTGACCTTGGTGTCTGCAGGGTTGTTCCTCTCACATATCCTCACTCCTCCCTCCAGCTGCTGTTCCACAATTGAGGTTTTATATATGTTCTCACCAAGACAGTACCACCATCACTGATGGGCTTGGCCTTGGCCAGCAGCAGGTCTGTCTCGGAGCCAGCTGGCATTAGCTCTATCAGACATGTACCACCATCACTGATGGGCTTGGCCTTGGCCAGCAGCAGGTCTGTCTCGGAGCCAGCTGGCATTAGCTCTATCAGACATGGGGGAAGCTTCTAGCAGGTTCCCACAGAAGCCTCCCCTGTGGCCTCACCTGCTACCAAAACCTTGCCACACAAACCCAATACAACTTATCATATCTCACTAGCTTTGAAGAGGTACTAACTGAGCTTCTTCCAGGAATTAGTTCAAAGGCTGCCCCCAAACAGAATGGATTAATCAGATTAGAAAGTTGAAGCAGTTGAATGCAAATGGATGTGTTGGCCTTCAGTGTCCTATCCTTCCACAACAAGAGATTTGCCTTAAACATAATATCCTGACACAACACTAAGGCTCAGAAAGTCCAGCATATTTGTAAATTCACAATAATGGATCAAAAGGGGATTTCCACTTGTTCTTATTAGGCCTTTATAAAATTAAATGTGGCCTTTGTTTTGCTACTTGACAAAGAAATTCACCAGGATGCTCAGTACTATGTTTCAAGATCTACACATTATTACCTCTTACAGAATTGCACGCAGAGACTGATAACACCCTCAGTTACAACAGTTATATTCTAAATTTAATCTGAGGTAAAGAGTATGTCAGCTTTACTTTTGAAAGATGAAAAGATCTTCTGTAAAAATACAGGAAAGCACTAGTTTTAAGTGTCCCAACTTAATCTTCAAATCTTGTGGTTTCTATCAGTACAGGTACAGTGCAGCAACAAATAAAACCAGTGTGTCTTCTCATCTATATCCTAAGACTGCAATTCCTTGTAATTAATATTTTATAAACTGTGAAAATACATTTTTAAAGTTATTTGATTCAGGATCTCTTCTGGCCATCTATGAAATGGGTTTTCAACAATGTTTTTCTTTCTTGAAGAGCACGTTCCTTTGAAATGCACTTTATCTTAAAAAGAGGTGTCTTTGTTTTCAGGACTGTACTTTGATGTTGTGATATGTCTTGTCACGTCAGTTCAGTCATATCCCATTGACTTGCATTTTATAATGTAAAATTAATGTATACTTCCTTTTGGATTACAAAAGGACGATAATACAACACAGTTGTAATGCTATTGCCTGCAATGAGAGAACATTTGCAATCCCAAAGATAACATTACCTGCTAGGGGCATGTAACCTCCTGTCATTTCTATATTGATAACATAGGACTTTTATTAGCCTTCCTATCCTTTTCATACAGAATTTGCAGTGACAGCTTCCTAAATTCCATGGGAACTAATGGCAAAAGCTCATTTATAACCCCTGAAAATTTGGACAACTGCCTCAAAACCAAGAGAGGAGAAAAATTATTCATAAGATCACGGAAGAGACAAATGGGAGACCAGGGATTTAACCTGCTCAGTAACTTCGATTTTTATACACAATTCCAAGAAGCAAAGGATAACAAACACAGCTAGAATATTAATATATGAAGGAATGGCATGTTCAGGAGGGACTGGTAAGGGATGCAATTCAACAAGAACAGATGAAAAATCCTGTATTTTAAAGGAATGATCAAGTGCACAGATATTGTAGGAGACCGTCTAGATTGGCAGCAGTATAGAAAAGCAATGCAGAAAAAAATCTGGATGCTTGTGTGTATCTCGTGATAAATATATTTCAACAGTGTTATGATGGTGAGGAAAAAAATAAATTAAAAAAATGAGTAACACAATGGGAAGCCCTGAAAGGAGTACTGCTTCTGACATACACAAAGCCATTATTTCAATTTCTACAGCATAGCACTCCGATGCGATGCAGTATCCAATCTGGCATTTCAAAGAAGATGGGTACCAATTAGAAAGGTTCCGGAGCAAAATGCCAAAGAGGATCTCAGAGTAGAAAATTCAGAGGAAAAGGTATTATTTAGTTTAGCAGGCAGGAAAGTAAGGACAAATATGGCACCCATCTTCATATACAGAAGGACAACTAAAAAGGAGAACTTCCTCACATCCATTAGAAACAGATAAAGGGGAGTAACAGATCAAGTGATACAAAGGCTGATTTAGGTTAGAAAAAAAGCAAAAAATAAGACTATTTAACCTGTGCAATAGAACACTTGGGGAAGCTGTGAAATCAGGGTAACTGGGCAGGTATAGCTGATTCTGCCTTCAGGCAGGTAGGATGGACTGCTCAAAGACCTTTCTTGCCATGCTTCTAGGATTTCTACGATTCTGCTCTGCCTGTAGCTCCCTCAAGGATGGGAATGAAATATGGCATATCTCTGTCCTTACATGTAATGGCAGGCAAAAATGACAAGAAATATGTGTATAAGGGTAAAAGACAGAAAGCTACACAAAAAAAGATACAGTAACTGATGCAATCAATCTCTCTGAACACTGGAATATACATCCAAGTTTTTCCATTCATCAATACCTCTAACATTTATAAATTATCTAATAATTTAACATAAGTCTCAGTCTCTTGTATCAGTGCAATCCTGAATATTCCTTGAGCAGACAATATATAAAGGAAGATAGATCAGCCTTTTAAATTGAATTTAGAACATGTTTTATGCTAATGAAATTAATGCCCACAGAAGTTGCAATTAATTTATTTTTCCTATTCATAATGAAATAATCCTCAAAAACATAAGATATTCCAAATACTCTCTTACAGCCCTTTCAATTTCTGGTAGACTTGAAAAGATCCATCATGGAAGAAATAAAGGGAATACCTGTGATACAGATTTTAATGTTATGATAAAACACTGCAACCACTTCATCTTATCTAACACAAATGCAATTTTCTGCCTACTGTAAGTAATACCAGAGGTAGCAGAATCCTTAGCACTTTGTCCCTCCAATTTACTTTTCCATCAGTGAGAAAAACAGCATCTTGGTTTCAGTTAGACCTTTTTTATTTTAGTCATGCATTTCACTGTGATTATTTCCAGACTACAATTCTGCTACCTTAGTAGGTAGTAGGTAGATTTGGGCACTCAAGAATCAAAGAGAAAAAAATTGTAATAATCACTTAGAGTCACACTCCTTCCCTTTTTCCTAAATGAAACAAATATTTACCACGTATATGGCACATAGGTACTATGAATGTGTCTAAAGGCATAACACAGACTCTAGTCTATTATGTCAAACTTCAAATGAGAAATGCACTTATTCTATCATAATGATTTTAAAATACAAAAATAACCACAGAAAAATCATAACTTTGCCTAAGTGACCCCCACATTTGGCCTCAGAAAAAAGGAACCTACAACCTTTTTTTTGTTTTTAGTTTAAATTAAGGTTATGTGCTTTAAAGGATTTTTGCTTCAATAAATTTTTAAAAAACTAGTTCTTCCATTCCTTGCTGAAACTTCTTACCCATCTCATTGTAAATCAAGAATATGCTTCATATCCAAATTATAGCACTAAATAGTTATGGATAGAATATTTGCCATTTATCTTTTTGTCTTAATACATTTTACAGTTATTTGAGTATATTCATTCTTAATAAACTTTTTCATTTTATTACTTAGAAGAAAAATTATTTAGCATTAAAATGGCGTTATACTTGTTAACATCTTGCAAGCACTAACTGATCCTCATAATGGTCACAGAAGGTAAGAAGGTAATATTATCCTAGTTTTATCCAGAGGTAAAACTGAGGTAAGGAAGTTTAACCACTTGCCCAGTGTTACATCTTGTGTCACTCAGGCCTGAAATCAGACCATGACTCTATACCTCTGGCATACCATTTGATATTAAAAGTCTTTGTAGGATTTAGGCATCTGTCTCAAAGCAACTATCTTACCATTTCCTTAGGATATTATACTATATCAGAAAGTGCTAGATCTGTGCTCCCTGGAATCCTACACATGAATATATGTCTTTAAAACATTCCATTACACAGAGGAAGAGAAAAACTGAAAAAAGGCAGTAGACACTTAATATATCATCAGATTCAAAACAATTACCTAACAAACTGTCAGGCGCAGATATACAGTGACACAAGAATAATTAAAGTTCTCTTGAACATTTCTGACAGCGCAGCATCTTTGCTCAACCAGTTCTATGATAGACAATGTTAAAAGCACCCCAGAGAAATACAAAATTGTGTTGGCACAGCTGATCTTGAAAGGCTTTCTATGTCTCATGTCTTTCTATTCCAATTCCCTCACTTCCTGCACATCTGTCATGGTTAAAACAAATGTAAGACATACCTTAATTGTACTAGTGTGTGCACCAGGATATTCTTTTTCTTCCAGAGTTGACCAGCGTTGTATAAATTTTGACACCAGAGGATCATCATAGTCAACTATCTGAAATCCTGAGACATTAGCTCCTCCAAACTGAATTTTTGACAAATCTCCATCAGTAAATCCCTGGGCACAGAAAACATTATGTCTGTTACTCCAACAGTTTTGGCAGCTCTCTCAATAGTATATACAAATAAAGAGTTACCACATGACTTCTACCGCAGAAGTGTAAGCCAGTTCAAACAGGATCCAAGTTTAAGTCCTGGGTTGCCAGGAATAAGTCGTCATCTCCGCCAGCCAGCAACGCCTCTTGTTGCTCACTAGACATACACCTTTATAGAGTGGATCTGTCCTCGCCACGCTTACTTTCCTAAACAGTCCTGTTTATTTCAATGGGACTGCTTAAATGAGAAAGGGAACACTGACATGAGTAACAGTTAGGCAAGCAAGTTTTAGCCAGGAATAGCTACAGCCAGAGTTGTGTCCTCTTGTTGCTAGGATCACTGAAGCATGTGGAAGGACTTACCATCCCCCCTGCCTCCTCCCTCCAGTTTAAGAACTACTTCTCATTCTTACAAACGGTACATATGTTCTGTTTTCCATGTACAGCGTTTTAACTTGCCCCAAACAACCATACAAATGAATTTAAATGAAATACTAGTTTCAGACATTTAAATTTAAATGGATGCTCTAAGGGAACGTAAGAAGTAGTAGCAAATTCAGACCACGCTATCAGAAATTGCTACAATTGCTATACTAGGTGCATTTTAATTATTGCATCTTAATGATGCTCATCAATAATGTGTTTTTGCATGTACACGGATCATGAAGCTTCATTCAATATTATTGTGAGCTTGACATTCGAATAGGAGCATGCATTGTGTACTCTTTTCCATCCATCACTGTGTTTTATTCTTAGATAAGTTTCTTGACTGATTGATCAGACTGGAGGGGAATATTATTACAGTCAAGAAAAGAAGAAAGAAGATGGATTTAGTGAAGATGACTGGATATGATCAAGTACTAGATAAGTTTTATTTCTGACAGAGAAAACCACAATTTTAAAATCATTACCATATATATTTTATATCTTGTTATACAAAGGATCTACAATATTTGCATTTAAACTGTATAAACCTGTAAGAAGCAAATATGATATTAAACAGCTTTAAAATACAAGATTCAGTAAGTTTTAGGTCTGATAGGCTTACTGTTACAAACTTAAAAGCAATGGCTAAAAGAGTAACCAGTTAACATAGTGAAATACACTAGACAATTTTTCTAAAATGTTTATTTCCCTTAAGACTCAAAACACTATTTATACAACATTTGCAATGCAATATACAAATGTCTAACAGTTATGGAATTTTTCAGATGTTGTAAGACCTTTATGCTTGCTTTGTGAATATCAGTAACTTACCTTCATTATCCTAAAAAATAGTTAACAAATATATAAATGAAACCCCACTGTTCTGCTTTGAAGAGCCCATTAGAGTATAAGGCTTCTTCACACCTGTCTAGTGACATACATGATTCTTCACAATACTGCCCACCTGGTGGGGGGAAATTTTTTGACCAAAGGTTGGGAGGAGACAGGGGTTATGTGTGAAGTGTGATAGACACGCTATGGTTGTTCTGTTTCCTCAGGCCCCTCAAAGGACTATGAAGACTCTCTGGGCCTTGCTGAAATTTCTATCAAACACTATCACGCTCCAAGAATAAATGATGGAAAAAATGATGTAGAGGCACTCACAGCATGCAACCATCAAGACTCTTTTCTGGAACAGAACAACTGAGATTCAAGCCTGCAGAATTTGCTTTGTCTGTTACAAAAAACCATTGGATTAGATTCCCTAGGTGCAGTAAGTAAGTGTTGTTGACTTTCACGTCAGTAAAATGGCCTCTCACCTTTAGACACAATTTTAAGACAAAATACTTTNAACTAATGAGTTTCCTGAACTTTCCCCCTTAGGAACACTATTAGCTATACTGTCTGATCATCTATGTTCAAGAACAGATTAATTCAAACTCATCACCAAGCCAATCTGAGGAATGAAGGTGTGTAAAGCTGAGGCTCGCTAATCTAGCAGAATCAAAACTGAGAACTGTAATTTTAAAGTACTTTAAAGGTGAGAGAAAAAACATCAGTTTGCTGAACGAATGTATCAGCCTATAATGCAGAAAGTAATTTTTCTGATTTCTGTACCCTACTTTTCTAAAGAATGTAGAAAAAGGGATGAAGTGCTACCGAAGGTGCTGAGCAACGTTCACTCCCATTGATGGGAATATCACATGAGCCACCTAAGCCCTGAAAAGTTTCAGCCAATAAAACAAATACATCTCAATAGATGCATTCATTTAGCAAGGATAAAGACATTCCGCTTTTTTCAATTTTCTAAAATGTATTTAAAACAAAATACTAGTTGATGTGCTTCCACAAACGGTAAAGTGAGTAATATGGATATTTTAAACATTAAAAATGCTTACCAGATTTGCAATGATATAATGGTATCCTTTAACGTGTTTACCAATTGTGATAACCTGTAAAAAAGAAGAATAGCCCCATAACGGAGAATGTTCACCTGATACATGGAATGAGACTAAAACAATACAAAATGCAGTATGACATTAAAGCTAGTTGTGAGCTTTATGGTATGCAATACTGAGTTTGTTCAGTGCTTTACCCTTTATTTTAATTAATCCACTACTGAACATACTCTCTGCTGGTGGAAATTAGTCATTTTGAAGTCCAAGCCCCAAGATCTGTAAGCAGAGGAGTGGAATGCTAATTACTATGCTGTGTATTAAAGGCACAACCTGGACGGGCGAAAGCAGGCATCATGCAGCAGAAGCACTGTGTTTCAGAGACTCTTGTTTAGATTCTGCTCCCTTTGTAGCACAATTGTAATGTTCCTTGAACTGGAAAAAGTTTAAAAGCCCACTGACATTAATGAAAGCATCTACATTATGAGGAAGTCTTTTAAAGTTCAAATTGTTGTTTATTGCCCTAAGCCTTCCTTGTAATCTCCCTCAAAGACAGCTGGTTTCTCAGTCTCCACTGGCAGGCAAGTAGTATGGATTCTTCTCCCAGATAAGCCTGCATGTCTGCATGGGGAAGTTTGCATTTTGAAGCAAATGCTTCCCAGAAAAAGGATGTGGGAGATAAGAGGGCTCTAGAGGTTCCTTCCATCTTTTGAATAATGAGAACAACTTAAATCAAGAGATGATTCACTTATGTCCTCAATTGGCAAATAACTAAAATATTCAGAACAGGTAACCTGTTATATTCAGAATATATTCAGAACAGGTAACAGGTAACCTTGTGTCAGGCTAGTAGTGAATGACATTCCACACAATTGCTTTAGTTACAGAAATATAATATAACTGAAGGCAGCACTTACCACTAAGTTTTATGTTACTAGAGTTTGAGACTGTGAGGGATCACATTACATAGGCCATAGAAATTATTCAATTATTCCTCTTTTGAGCTCAATATATACATGATATATGAACTTAATTATTCTAAAACAGTTACTTGGTTCAGACTACTTAAGACTCATTACTTATTAAAAGGATTAAGAACCATGTTCTGATGTATTTCTTATGCAGCTGCTGCTTCCAAAGAAATTTCAGCTAGACCAAACAGATTAGCTCTTCTGCATAAAATGCCTCTTTGTCTTTGGTATCTGAGAAAACAGTCACTAGCTGCAAGTCTTTGGATCGATGGTTAGTGACTCTGCTCTGCTGCTACTGTGTACTATTTCATTAATCTAACTTTCTAAAACATTGCCCTTTGCCACTCATCCATATGAACACTAAGGATGTTGCCAGTTAAAACTCTGAGAAGATTCAGTGGTGGCTCCAAAAGCCATGACAAAGGAGCTGCGGACACAAAAGGTATTCACCAGTGTCCCTAGTTTAGCCTAGCATCTCAAGCAGGGATAGAGAAGAAGTGGCAGTAATTTCACAGCTGCCCAAAGGGTGTTATCAGCAGGAAATGAGATTCTGCAAAGGAAGCTGGCTGAGAAGAGATAGAGGCTATATAATGAAGAGCATGGTAACACTGACCTGCCAAATCAGAGAGAAGGAATATAAACTAGTCTGAGGAGAGCTGGGGATCTGAAATACTTTTCAACTTCAAACACCAAAAATCATTGAAATCTGGAAGAGAAACTGTAACATGAGACAAAAACCAAGAACGATGAAGCAACTTCGCAAACACATCATGTGTCTATACAAAGATCCAAGGACTACAGAGCGTTGCTGTGTGAACCTGAGGTTGCCACCACGGCTTAATATGTTAGTGGGATAAATCAAACACTACAATAGAACGTTTGTTCAAGAATATAAAGCAAAGAAGAAAGTAATGAAATTGCTGCTCTATATATCAAGAATTCAAATAATACTTCAGCATTCAAGAAAAATCTGATCAACAGAAAGGCTGTTACACATCTCAGTAAAAATGCACAGGAAAAGAAAAGGGATACTAATACAAAGGGTCTACTTCAGGCACCCTCATGAAATGAAAGAAACTGCTGAGTTTTTTTTTTCTGGGCAGGTATTAAAAGAATTTTTAAAGAACAAATCTGATAGCAAAGAAAGGCCTGAAGTACATAGTTTGCTTGTAGAAGAGAAAATCAGAACATCGCATTCCAAGGATACTCACAGGCCAAGAAATCCACTGTTCAGCACAGACCTCCATCTTAAGAGATGGAGAAAGTTAATAAAGAAACAGTTATTTTAGATTTTATTTCAGGCTACTTGAGATATTGAATATGAGTTTATTTCTTTATTTAAGGAAAGAAAGTTACAGAAGCAGAGTGTAAGGTAATAGATTCAGAAACAAGACCAAACTCCAGAAACTGCTATGGTACCTTGTAAAGAGAATTTCAAGGCTAAACTCATATGAGATAGCTGACAGCAGTTAAAGAGACCATGTTCTAGGGACTCGCAGTAAACTATTTTGAGGAGAACAACTAACCGGAATTACATTAACTGACCTACGTGGCTGACCCAGTTATCTAGAATTCTTCATTGACTTACAAATCAAAACAGCAGAAACAACAGTTTATCCATCTGAATGCTTAAGGAGTAGTATAAGTTTGTGAGAATAAGGCAGAATCTATCAAAGTGCAATTAGGCTAAGAAAAACATCCCCGAGCTGCAATCAAAATAAGAAGCAGCCAAAGAAAAAACAAGTTTGTTACTAAACAAACAGGTAGTAAAAATGAGTGGTAACTAAATGGTAAAGAGGGTTCTTGTCTTTAAAATGTGGTAAAAGGAGAAACTGAAGAAACTTACAATCAAAGTTTTATATCAGGGAAGAGATTATAATATAACATTCTTAATTTTAAAAGAATCTATAGGATAATAAGATTATAAACAGTCAATATAGTCTTGTCAAGCTCAAAATATGTCAAAGCAGCTTCTTTTCTTTCTCTGACATGATAACTAGCCTAGTAGATAATGAGGAAACAGCAGATGTGACATATCTTGAGTCTAATAAGGCTTTTGTCCTGTATGACGTCATTACCAACTCTTCAGCAACCACAGAAAAGACACTATAAAGTAAGCGAACAACTGTTTGAAAAGCCACAGAGAACGAAATGAAGAGGATGTATAAGTACTATTTCTCTCAAGCACTGCTCTACTCAGTACACTTCTTGACATGGATAACAGATCAAAAAATATGATTTTAAAAAAACTGCAGATGATAGGAAGGTTGCAAGTGCTCTGGAGAACATGATCAAATTAAAATCTTGAAAATCAGAGAAATAGTTTGTGGATATGAATTCCAAATAAAACAGACAAATACAATGCATTCCATTTAGGGCACTGCTCATTGCCTGAGCCTCTCCAAATGTAATGATCTTCATAATAAAGACCAAAATTGCAAGCCCTTCAAAAAAGCTTCAAACCAATACATCTAAACTCTGGTGATATATCCCTGCAGATGCCGCACAGTCTCACATGGTCAAGCTCAAGCCAGCAGGGAGCTATCATTATAATTTTCCATTGTGCTCTACACACAGAGATAGTAAGACCTTCCTAGACACTAGGACTAAAGAGGTGGATTTGAAGGTAACACGATAATTTGAACTAGAGCATCGTGATGTTGTGAAAATTTTAAAACCCCACCATTTTGGCAAATAATGTATATGTGGTTAGAGAGAATACTTAATTTTGTGTTCTGTTTAAAGCTCAGGAGGCCTTAGCTATGGAAAACAGCATTCATTTTTGGTGAACACACTTTAAGAGGAAGACAAAACAGAGGGACCCAAGGACAGTAGGAATGAAAAAGAGCTTAGAAACATGAACTACAAAGAGAGTTAAACAGAAAAGAGAAGATGTTAATAAAACATTCCAAAGATTTAAAAGGTTCTTCAAAAAAGCATTAGAAGCAGAAAATACTTTCTAGTTGTAAGGAGAACTAATACAACATAGACATAATGTAACTATTCGTAATGCACCATATATAACAGTGTATCAACTAAATGTAATAAAGTATACTACTTAGGTTGTGAAATAGCCTTAACGAGATTTTTTTTTTTTTTCCAAATAGTCAGGATATAAAGCCATACAGGATCATCCAGATAGAATTATCTTGCCTTTGAGCAAAGGGAGGGATTATAGGATTTTTATGTTCACTTTCTGCCTGATATATACATGGTCCTCAATATAAACCTGTAACTTCCAAATGATGCATAATAGTCACAAAAATAGGATCAAGAGAAATGAACTTACTATGTTTACTTATAGAATATAGCTAACTGCTGTCACTGAAGAACGGAGAATAGCAAACCTGATCAACGATGTCGTTGACTTTATCGCGCTCACAGTCCAAAATCACTCGCCTTTCCTTTTTTACCTCTAGATCTTGAAACAGTGAACGGTAAGTTTCATCTTTTCTGTCATTGTTAATATTTCCTACATTGATAGCAGTCACTTGCCATTTCTTTTCAGCAGCAGAATCCAGCACAGCTTGCAATGTTGATAAGCCTAAGCAAAGCACAGGAGAAAACAGAAGATATGACTGATAAAGCTTCAAGAATAACAAGCTTCCAGAATTTATTTATGAGATTACTTATTTAAGATTTCCCTGTAAGCTGTTTGACCTGTCACACATTGTTAGGACTCAGAAATGAAGATATGTGTTGGCCAAATCAGTTCTTATTGCATGAAATGTCTCTATACATCGCTGCAAGAAATCAGAGTAAAGCTTTGCAAGCACAACCTTTTGGTTTTGCTTCAGCCTTCTTCAGAATGGGATTTTGCAGTTTCACTGATTTACTGCTGAATTCCACATGCTGGGAAAGAGGTCTTCTAGGAGAAAAGTGATCCAATTATGGCAAGATGATCAGCTGCTTATTATGAAATTATATTGAACCGATTTTGTTGTCAGCACTTGAGCAGTACTGTATTTAAACTCAGACTTCACTGAGGTCTATGGCAAAATTCCCATGTTCTGCAGTGGTGCTAATGGAGTTATTATTTCTGTTGCCTAGTCATATCCCTGATTCCGGAAGAAGATGTGCCGAGATATCTTTTTCCATATAGATAAGTAGATTCAATGCTAACACCTAACAAGCAGTCTACAGGAGTTTGCTTCCATTTTATCCTTTTAGCACATTCCTGTACAGCTGCAACTGCCTACAATATATTGTAAAATCAGTGAAGATTTTACTTGACTGGTTTTCCCTTTTAAAGGATTAAATAACAGGGTATAGAAACATAAACATCACTGCTCGAAATGAATTTCTGCTGCACAACAGATACCATTTTAACCATTTCCAGCAGAACAGGAATTGGACTTACGTTTAAATTTCTTCCAGAGAAAATTCCACCTAATTCTAGAGAGCAATTTTAAGGATAGCAGATAGGATTACAGAAAAAAGAAAATTAGATTTTCTCACAAGCCAATTGACAGTTTTGCATATTAATCTCCCTTGAAACCACAGAACACCAGTAGTCATTTCTTTGAGTCAAATTTCTGACTTGGTATGTAAAGAAAGCTTCAGGAATAACCCTTATGAGGAATAATAGTGGTTATGCTCATAAATGTAGAAAGAAAGCACTAAGAATTAATTTGTCTTATAGTTTGTAAATACATCATTAAATTACGATTGGTCAGTGTTTAGCAATTCAGCTTTATCAGTGAAAACGGTAACGACTTACAGCACTACACAAAACTGGTCATTAGCAAAGGTAGAAAATGGCAGGCTTCCAAAAACATAAATTCAACAATAATGTCAAATAGTTTTGGTTTTCTATGTCGACTTTAAAGCAAGACTGATATGAAGTTTTGTACATCATGCAATGAATATGTATTTTGAAATAATAAACTAGAGTCTAAGGGTACATACAAGCTATAACATGTTAAAGATAAATGTGGAGAACTCGTGCTAAAAGGAAAAGACAACTAGTGTAAGCAAGCTAAAAGATGTAGGGAATATCTTAAAACATTAAAAAATCACTAAAGTAAGTCTATACTTCAAATTAATGTTTTAAATGTTAATTTAAAATAATAATAAAAAAAAACCCACAAAAAAAACCATCCAAGCTGAAACAGATATAATCTGGATCAGGATAATTGTTTCAGATCTCATTTAGTAGGTTTCAAGTCCTCCAATCTGTCTATATGTTTCCTCTGAGTTAAACAGAATGTTAGTCAGGCTAAATAAATAAGAGCTATTAATACTATCCATTACAAAGGGTTTCTATATTTTACTCCTCTGATCTTCCATTTTCCCTTGGGACTCCCTTTTCTTGGGGTGCTCTTTGCAGAGATGTCAAATGGATGCCTGGATTTCTTGTTTTTTACAGGTGGCAGATTTGTTCATCCCCTCACAGTTTAGTTTATTCTGACAGCAATAACACATTGCAAAAGAAGGGAAAACAAACAGAAAAAAAGCTTTCACAGCAATACTTCTGTGGACATGGAAGCCTCTGGAGAGTGGTAACAGAAGTGGGATTCTGCGGAGGAGAAAACTCTAACAACATCACTTGCTTTTTTAAACTGCAGGAATACTTCTATTTGGGAATCTCATGAGCCTGAACCTCTTTTGGTCATAATAAGACAAACTCTATTCAGTGAGCTCTGAAAAGGAGGACTGAACAGAGCCTGAGTAAATTAGCAATTCTGTTACAGATAAAATCCTCCAATAATGTCACTACTTTTTCCAAACCCCAGTGTTGAGTACTGGCAACACAGAGGAGGCAAGGGGGGTAAAGGACACTAATCTACATTAGATGAGAGCAACTGCCGTATTAAGCCAGTAATAGCCTGGACATGCGTACACTAAATGGCCCCACTTCTTACAGGCAGGAATGAGATACAAGATTGCCCTGCACTTCAACCAGTCAGCTCCCAACCACAGAGGAGCTGTACAAGTAGCAATAAATGATTCTTTTGGAATAAGTCATCAAATTAATTCCTATTAGCTTTCACAGCTTCCATGAAGAGTAAGTCTCTTTGGCTTTTTTATGTCACTCCTGAAGGTGGAAACATTTTAAATTACTTATTGTCCCTTAAAAATATGTCACTGTCATTACATTAACACTTACACAAAAGTGTTTAGAGGAACTGTGGACCCAGTGTATTCAGGGTTTGATGTCAATGTTGCTGACTACACACTAATTGACTCTGCAGGTTAACCTTGTGCAATCAGTGAGAGCACTGAGGAGCAACGATTTACTCAACATAAAGGTGCGAGCTTCATGCCTTGGAGCTTGTTATCACTGGGGTGCCTTGCCACAATTAAAACAAACAAATAAGAAAAAAGGCATAACCGAAGGATGACTACAAAAACAATTTCATGCTGTTAGTCTTGGCCAGATTCTGCCAGCGCAGCTCACAGCAAGAACTAGGTGTTTTTCAGTATTTTCTAAATATAAATCACATGCAGGTCACGCACTGCGCACTGCTAGATGATTGACAGAGTATTGGCTAAGCAAGTAGTTTTACATCTGTTCTTTCTAAAAAGGCAGTGAATGCTTCTGTTTCTAATGTGAATTTGAAAAGTATCTGCCAGAGAAATAGGTTTAGGGTTCATCATCCCACATGACATTACTGTTGGAGGCTACATATCAGTATTAGTTTATGCAACCTTAGGGCTTACAACAGTGACAATGAACTGTCTTGAGGAGGTCCTTCAGCTTATGAAGAACATAATAATAAATGGTGAGCCACAAAATAGCCTTTTTTAAGTGAACAGAAGTTAAGAATACAGAAAAGTTAGCCAAGGAGGAGGTGAGGAGAACCTGAAAACAGAATGGCAATAATGGAATCCCAGAAAGGGCAGTCAAAAACACCCCCGTTTCTGTATAATGTTGCTTCTCAGAAAAATAATTGATATACCGGAATTTGCAAGTTAGTTTTCCCAGTTGATAAACTGATATATTATTATTACTACAGCCATAAAAGGGCGCAGAACTTGAGAAGACTGTACCATGGAGTAAATTTCTTACAGGGAGTGGATTTGGGTTTATCAACAACAACAACAACAAAAATCTAAGCTCAATAGAGGAGAGGAACTCAAGTATTTATCAAAAGCATCCCTCCAAAGAAGCAGGGACTGCATCCAAGATTCTTGCTTGCTTAGTGCCAAACTATCGATTTTGCATGCGCGGAGTGAATCTGTGGTAGTGCACTGCCCTTCGTGCTCAGATTCCTTTTTTCTCCTTAGATGATTCTTTAAAAAAAAGAAAAAAACTTTTCATAGAACTGTTTTGCAACATGTGATAAATCTCATATTGCTTACCAGCGCGTTTTCAATTCTATTAATACATACTGTAATAATTTTATTCTCATTCAAACAATTTTGTTTCTGTCCCAAAAGCTCATGTCTAAATTTAAGCTTACACTTATATTTGCTGCAGGTAAATATTCCTTTCCTCATTTACTTTTCTAATACTAAATCAGCATTTCAGTAAGATACAAATAGCAAACAGCACGCAGATAAAAAGTACCACATCTTACCTCTGTCGCTGTCATACAAATATGCAAACTTGGTCCACTGATAGTATTCAATCAAACTAAGAAGAGCTCCCTTGAGATCAGGTCTCATCTGAATGACGAAGGGATGCGTTCCATCTGTTGGGAAGCTAGGAGTTATGAAGGAGACATGAAGAGTCCCACAGAACGATGTTATGGTATTTACAGACTTCTTGTCATAGAATCCAAAAATAGCAAAGACTCCTCTTGAAAACTGGGAGCAGACTAGGAGGGAAAAAGAAAAACAATTAGGTGGGAGAATTTAAAAAAAAAAAAATTGAAACCTCTATCATGTATGTATTTATGAGAAATAATGAATATGTCTGATCACATAAATTCCATAGCAATACTCTGCTATGGAGACCATTTGTTAGTTTTATTATCAGTAATTTTAAGCTTCTGCTACAAAAAAACAACCAAAAATTAAAAATAGAGAAGTGATTCACATTCCTAGATAATTAATTTAGAAATTAAACTTAAATTCAATTTATAATGCCAAGTATAGTCATGAAAACATCAATGGCAACTGTAATTTATAAAATGCATCGTTGTGACCACACACAGTATAACAGAAATTGATAATTTTTTGTCACAAAAATAAATTGGCTCTGAGGTCAAGACTCACTGAACTTTTTGCAAAATATCTTAAATAACTTTCCATTTGGGGAAACATAAAGCCAAAACTAGAAACAAATCTATTAACTGCAGAAAAGTAAGAAGCTGATTTGCTTTAAAAGTCTTCCGCTCAAGGCATTATTTTAATTCCCACTTTGAAGGACTCAGCAGAAGTTAGTCTTTCTAGATGACACTTGGTTGTCATGCTGCAGAAAGAATAACGTCATAGGTGTAAATAACATGATGATTATTCACTTTTTATCACTGGAGACTATTCGAGCCGATTGACGAATGCTACCGACCACCGCAGCCTGTGTAAAAGAGCTAGTTCTTTGGGGTTATTCTCTTCTTTGACACTGCAGTCCACATTAGTGCCTAAATTCTAAAACCAGGGTACAGTAAGGAAATGTTCATCTCTGATTAATTCTCATTTACTATCTATGCATTCTTTGGTTTGCATATAGTCACCTTGAACAAGAGACTTCCTTCTAGAGAAAACAACTAGTCAGCCTCATTGAAATCCCTGCTACACCTGACCTGTTTACAGATACCAATCAGAGTGTAAATGAAGCTCATTTTCCCCATCTATTTAGTGTACTAATCCTCGAATATAATTCACCTAAGGGCAAAAAAAAGTTGACTTATTTTTAAAGTTTCTCAGATTTGAATATTTTCTCTTTTAAAGTTATTGCCTCTTCAGTTAAAAAAAAATCATCCCTTTATGCCTGTTATTATTTATTGCAATTTTCTTTTCATGGCTTTGCCTATCTATCTTTGCTACCACAGTCATCTCATATACCCTAATTATTTCTATACTCCAATTAAAAGCAGCTAAACAGTATGGGTGAAGTTCTGAGTCTGCCAGTTTCAACATTTATCATCTATTAACTTAATTAGGTCAGAATTTCACCTTAGGTGAGAGGACACAAATGATTAAAAAACTTGATGAGTAATAGCCCTTTATAAAAGGATGCTGCAGCTTTTCCAAAGCTAGGGTACAAGATGGTCAGACCCTTCCTGTTCCAAACGCAAATTGTTATGTAAAGTTACAATATTTATCTCAAGTGTATTAAAGGTATAACATTGCTCACATTGAATAAAGGTTTCTGAAAAAGGCTGTGAATTTTCTGAATAGCTTTTCTGTTTACATTACTGGAACTCCAGTAGGGATTCCAAACCACTATGCTCTCACTGAGACAAAACCAGCTTGCCATCTCCCCAGACACTCATGAACAATTGTTTCCCATCTGCAATGAAAGCTAAATACTTTCTGAACTTGCTACAAAAAAGGCGTTAATGTGCCATAATCCACCTTCAAAAATGCACATTAAAATAAAGCACCAGTTTACATTTGGATCCCTGGGAAGAATTCTGGAGAAGACTGTTACTGGCACACTACTGTGATCTTCTCTATTAAACCATTGTAATGCCCGTATAAGGTGACAGAGACAACAGCAGCGTCATCCCAGGATCAGTGGGATCAGTATTGCTGACTCCTAGGATGCTATCACATCTCCTGTCACACTTACTGCGTTTCTTCAACCACCAGTCAAGGGTTTTAGGCGTAGATGAAATAACACTGCCTACAACTGCCAAAAAACAGACACAGCTGCCTCCACCAGAAAATGTGAAAACCATCGGTGAGCCCTTCTCAGAAGCATCACTGGCACCATTCCACTAGAATAGAGAAAAGCCTGGGCCTTTGCAGCACCGTACTCCAGCCTCTGTTTTTGTTCCTCCCCAAGCCTTCCCTCCCCTCCTGACACTGGAGAGATCTGGACCTCTCAGGCCTCAGACAAATGTCTTTGGGGAATTAAATCCAATCTGCCCATGCTGTTGGAAATTTTTAGTTAAGGTTCTGTTCTGACTTCTGAACTCATGTAATGAAATAGATCTAAACTTCCATTTTAAAAATCCCCCCAAAATCATCTCAATTATTTGTGATGGCAAATACGAAGAGCCCAGATTACTTATGCTAGGCTTCAAACACGAACTGGGATTATTTAAAGGTGGGCATGTACTGGATCTGGCTAGGATGGTGTTCCCTTTCTACACACCACTATGGTGCTATGTTTTGGATTTGTTTCCAAAACAGCCTTGCTAACGCCCCAATGCTTTAGCTATTGCTGAGCAGTGCTTGCACAGCACCAAGGCTTTCTCTTTTTCCTCTCTGCCCATCCCAGTGAGTAGGCCTGGGGTGGGCACAAAGTTAGGAGGGGACACAGGTAGACCACTTGACCCAAATTGGTCAAAGGGATATTTCGTTCCAGGTAACACCGTGATCAGCCATAAAACTGTGGTAGAGGATGAAGAGGCCAGAGGGCTGTGACTTACAAGGTGGCTGCTGCTTGGAGACTCACTGAGCATCAGTCCGCTTGTGGGAAGGGGTGAGCAATTGCCTTTGCATCACTTGCTTTTTCTCTTTCCTTCACTTATTTAAGTGTCTTTATCTCGATCCACAAGTTTTCTCACTTTTGCCCTTCCTGTTCTCTCCTCTGTCCACTCTGGGCAGGGGGGAGCGAGTTGAGTGGCTCTGTGGGAACTTGGCTGCTGGCTGAGGTCAACCCATGGCAGGGTAAGAGGTGTTATTCCACCTTCCACCCACAGGACAGACCTGTTCATACCTCTGGCCTGTGCTCGGACTGCTGCAGGAGCTCTGTATCACTTCAGTGATAGAAACATGCACCCAGTCCACTCTCTTCAGAAGACAAACGCTGTTCTTTCAAACTGAACACTCTCCCTGACACCGCACAAACTCACACAGCCTCTCTTCACTAGTTACTTACTGCCTGTTGATTAGAGACACAGTTCTGTTGGATTAACAAAGCTAGTGGCTCTCCGTTTTAGTGATGTTTACACCTGGCAAATCATCAGTCCTTCCATGTATGTGCTGTCTTTTGGGGAAGGTGGGTAAAACTGGAATTTTTTATCTGCTCTCCTGCACAAATTGAGAGGCAAGTAAAAAGCACCACCTCTAGCTGGTTAAATCAAGTCACTGCAGTTCTAGCTACTTACAGAAGCTGCAGTTTAACAACTGAATTCCACACACCTATCCACAGTCCCAACAAACAGTACGATAAAACTAAAAACATTTTATGTTTTTTGAAATTATTATGAAACCTGTCACACAGATATAAACTCTCAATTCAAGCAGGGTCCCTTGGATGTGAGATAAAAACTCTAACACAAATCTTGAAAGTAAGGACATAACACACATTAGCAAATATTAAGCTATATGGGTCATCCAGAAAATCAGGATCAACTTCAATCCATGAAAAAATAAACTTTGATCAGCAGTGACCAGTGTCACAGTTGTACACTGAATAATCTCAGTGCTGTGCTTCTGAGTGCGAAACATAAGTGGGAGAGCACCTGTGCCATGTAATAAAAACTAGCTAAAAAAGAGCATTTAGACTTTGTCTCAAGACAAATGCTTGCAATTGTTCTAGGGCATTTGGTCTCTCAGGAGCAGAAGGGAAAAGAAGGGACAGTATTTCCAAATATATAATGGTGATCCAGTGGATATTGCAGAAAGTGTAATTGCTTTTGGCAGGATTCCCACCTTACACCAAGTCTATGGTCATGTTGTTATTGCTAGGAGATATTAGTTTTACAGTGGTGAATCACAAGCTGTTCACAGTTATTAAATTAAAAAAAAAATTATGATGATTAGGACTCAAGCCATTGAAACACGAAAGATATATTTTATCAAAGACATTAGAAGCAACTGCCAGGATTCATTTCTTTCAAGCTCTTCTATATGATCTTTTTTTCTTTGGGTTTACGTTGCCCTTTCTAGAAACAGTCATTGGCCTACTTAGCAACACAAAGACAAGGATACAATAAACTCATTTTGTGATGTCTTTTCTAGAGACTCGTCTAGAATGGCAAATAACTGGGAATTCCAAGAAACAGGGTAAATAAATAAAGGTTCCTGAGAAACAATTCCCTGAAGGTTTTGTAATAGCCAAGAATGAAGTATTTATATTTGACTTCTTGTTCTTCTACTACTATGTTCTTCTAACATAGCCAGGTAAAAACCTAGTTTACCCTTGTTTTCCACAACACTGAAAATGTGCCCTAGTCTTTTCTTACAAAAGCTAAGGCCCAGACTTGTTCAACAACAAAAATTAAGCTTAAACTTGCAATGAGAAATAGGTGCCCTGTCAAAGGAAGGTCAAAACTACTTTCTCAATTATGAAGTCCTCCATTCTTAACTATGTCAGTTTCTTCTTAAACCTCCTTTTTACTACCATGCATTCATACCTTTCTCTCTCTCAAACTTTATCCATTTCCTGTCCTGTTTTATCAATGAACTCAATGAATAGGCAGGGTAATCTGATATTTAGCACTGTGGCTGTAACTGGTTCTCCAGAATAAATATAGCAACTTATATTCTTTGCCTCTCATCATATCGAACATACTTCTGTGATGCATATAATCCTATACCCAAGACTTAAAAAGCACCAACTGAAAAGTACATTTAAAAATTCAAGATATAAAATTATTACAAATACACTCTAGCTTTACACAGTGAAGTAATGCTAGTTTAGGAATGACAGTTCATTTTCATGACTGAAGAACTGGACCTTTAGAGGCAGAAAATCACTTAGAAATAGTTGCATTTGAAAACATATGCTTAGAAACTATTCCTGATCAAGTCTTCCTAAGACAAGATTTCCTTTCCAAAGATGAACCTAATTGTTGTTTACATTTGGGGACAGTTAAATTGAAAAAAGAAAATTAGCAAAATGCTCATTTAACTTACTAAAACAGATGTCTAATGATACCTGCATATAGTTAAGCTTACAAAAAGTTTTATTATGACTCTGAACTTCTTACTTTTCCAAGTATTTCTATATTTTTATTTATATGAGATTTTTGATACTTGGTTTTTGTCCAAAACTGAAAATTTGAAATGGCTGAGAAAGTATTTGCCATTTGGTGCTTAGATTTTAAGTGCTGTCTAGTATTAATGTTGCTTTATATGTTATTTTATCATATTAACTTGGTTTACTATAGCGCTAACAAAACTGCTTCAATGTTAACATAGGGAAGTAAGTCTTCAGTGCATATTATTTAATTACACCCAATAATCATTCTCCTACTTCTAAGAAAGAAAATAAGGCACAAGTGTAAAGAAAAGAGTCAAGCATTGCCTCTGCAAAAGAGGACTAAAACACAAAGAAAACACTCATCAGTCTAAAAAGTTGATAGATGCGTCGGAAGTAGCCAGGAACAAGACACAGAAACCGAACACCCAGTTGGTAATTTCAGCTTCTGAAAGGCAACATTAAGAAAAGACAGACAGTAGAAAGGAACTACGAACAATAGACGGAACAAAAGTAGCAAAAAATAAGCAAGAACCACAGCTGCCAAAAGAATTCACATATGATTGAAACTGCATCAGAAAATCATTATGAAAATAAAAAACCAATATGGATTGCTTCCAAAGCCATTAAGAAAATTGCAGCATAGCAGAAAGCATATTGTATACACTTTTATAGACTAAAGAATTTTTTTGTAGTACTGTTAGATATAATCTGCATGGACTGGGTTACTCTTTCATATTATACTGTGACCTTCTACATTTGAGGGGTAAACTTCTCTTCACGAATAGTGAATAACGCATAGGCAATCACACCAGTCCATTCAAAGTGTTATTTAAAACTATGAAGGAGTATGTTTTTAAACAGTACAACTTGAGATGAAGTTACTTTTTCTAGGGCCATGGTAAGATAACTAAAATTGGGGAAAAAATAGTTCCCGAAAGCTCAAAGAAGAGCATAATAACTGAAAGATAAGTCAATGGATGAAAGCCTCATGCTAGGATTCAATAAAACATGGACACAGAAACCAAATAAAAAGCTGTCATTTTAAAATCCCAGGATATCCTTTACCAAAGCCAGGAGGCAAATCAATGCCAATTAAAACATCAATGCCAATTGGAACTAAAAATATGCTATACTTCTGGATAACAAAACACTGAATTACATGAAAAAGACCTTTCTTTTGAACTATTTTTGCTATTTTAAAATTACAATTAAATGTGGATTTTTATCTTATTTTGACCACTTAAAAAAATCAGCACGCTTGGAATTATAGCCATTCAATACTGATCTAAACGGTATATTTTCCTCTTCAGAGACTGTGCATATATATATCGTGGTGAAAAAAAAGCCAGACCTCATTAGGAAAGACAGGCATCGAATATCGAGCTCACATAACACAACAACAAAGAATGAAGCTGACCTCAGAAATACTTGAGCGAGGAGTTCCTCACCTGTACATTCAGCGTACAGGTGTACGCTGTACATGCACTTTAATGTACATACATTAAAGCACAAAACACAGCTCAGAACAACAACCAGGCAGTTAGCAAACAAACAATCCATAACAGAAAGGGGGCCTCAGTTTTGCACAGAGATGACTAGAGAAATTCTCACAACCTCAGAGAGGGAAGAAAGCAAAATTTAAATCCTGATGCTGGAATGTCTGTAGAGGACAATTATGGTGGAGCAAGTGCAAACGATGTTTTTCCACCTTTTCTGGCAGAAATGTGGCCTTTAGTTATTGCTATGACCTGAACTGTTTGTTCAGAGACTGGAACCGAATGGAACTCTCCACACCATGTTATCAGCAAAAGTAGCTTTGATCACTGTGCAAAATTACAGTCAAAACCTGGGTTGCTGCAGTATGAAACAAGCTCAAAGACCACAGGAAAGGTAGATTAATCTATTTCAACCAGTCAATCATACTTCACACTGAGGAAAAAAACTTTGTGCCAATATGGTATATATTAAGCAAGTACAAAAAAGCCTCGGAGAAGTTAGTGGCCACCTGTTAGGAAAGTACTTGACGATACGGCACAGCTTCTCTATATGCTAATACTGCAGTAATGAAGGTGGTAAATAAATACCATGTTCAGATTGAAACAACAGGTCAGAAAAACAGTCTGTTTCAGTGACAGTTGCGTTCAATTACATATTGCTTGTCTGTGTACTGTAACCATTTGAAAATCTTTTTCATCACTAGGACAATCGCCATGATGCAAAAGAAATCATTGCAAACACCGCTGAAAGAATGTTCAAAAAATTATGCATTTACAAATAAAATAAGATTCCTGTAATCTAATTAAACTGCAATGCAAGTCTTCTCATGAAAAAAACTTGCCCATATTCCACACATTTCTTACACAGCTCTTCCCAGAACTACTAGTATCCTAGTGTATTTGTCTAAATCCCCATTAGTGCCAGCTGAAGGGGATACCATGCTTCCTGATCCCTGAATCTGGTGACATGTCAACTCCGATAAATAACAGAAATGTAACTTTATGTTGTCTCCAAAAAATTATTGTCTCCAAACATGACATTCTTCAGGAAGCTTCTCTCAACTGCCTCCCCCTTTTTTCTCTCTTACACCACCACCCCCCCCCCACCACCCCCCCCATAAAAAACATGTCATTTCCATTTAATTACACAAAATTTATTTCCTTCAAATCTAAGAACTCACCTTGCAAATCTGCCTGTCTGGCTTTCTGTGTTTGTACCTGTCCCGACAATTACAACCTTGCAGTAACAAAAAATTGTGTCTAACAAATTATTACCTCCTAGATGCAGAAGTAGGTAATCAAATCTACGAAGGGACTCTTGGCTTTTCAGAGCTATGCTGCAAGTCATGGAGAAGCCAGCTCTTTCAGGGCCAGGCTCTCAGTTTGGGCAATCAGTATAATTCTACTGAATTTAACAGAGCCAATATAACTTATCCCAACTGAAAACATGGCTCTTAATTTCTAGCATGACCATTATCACAAACCTTTCAAACCAGAAGTGTTACATACAACAGAACACTCATCATCTCCTCTTCCCCTTAATCAGCATTAATGAAGTGTAGAAAAGAGATGTTTCCAGCAAACCAATCATCTTCCAGTTCCCAAGAAAATGTCATTGTGTAAAACCGTGTATCTGAAAACTTGCAAAAGGATTTGGAAAGAGATAAAATTAGCTTGGCAGGTACAACTACTTTTGTTAAAATGTTGGCAGATTAGGATTCAGTTTACGAAACTTGGTTTTATTTTCTTGAGCTAGAAGGGCCAACAATCACTCCCAAACACATTGTCTAAAATTGCCTGACAACACCTTACACCATCTAAAAGGAAACATGGTTTCAGCACTGAGTTTCTCTGTTAGAAAGACAGGGACAGCTACGAGAAAAGACTCTGAGGCTGACTCGTAAAAATACTAAAAATAAAAAATTAGAATAAATCTTAAGGAAACTGCTGTAAGGAATAAAGAGGATTTCCTGAGGCAGAGGAGGTATAGTAGAAAATACCTAAGTGATCTGTTACTCTCAGAAGACTTCATACTACATTTTTAAAGGCACAAACTGTTATTTTCCAACTGGTGACCCGCCGTACACATTATTCTGAGAAAGTGAGATGTTTAGTCTTAGACATTTATTGCCTACATATCTCTCTCCGAAATGATGCAACTGGGAGTCTACTTCCTCCAGCCAAGGCAGTTGAGCCTACAGCTTGTCACTCCAGCCCAGCCTGCACTGTAGCACGCAGCCGTACTGCAACGACCTGTCATACCTAGCCCAAGGTCTCAGTCCCTGCAGATGCCTCAACCTGACTTTAAAATAAATCATCTAACTAAAAATTTTGGCATAATCATACCTCTGGAGAAATATCTCACACAAACTAATGATTAAATGTAACAATAAGCAAGACAAGAGACCTCGATTTCCTACAGTGCCTTGGGTCTAACAGCTTCTACTCCTCAAAGGAAAAAGGATGGGCCTCTTCCACCCGTAACAACCTCCACCCAGCATTGTTCCATCCTACACCACTCACCCACAGCAAAGGGTGGCTTTTTATATATAAAAGTGTCCCTTTTAGGCTGCACTTCCAGACATAGTCTAATTTCCTGTAACGTTTTATGGATTTGTAACATTCCTTGGGATAATCAACTGTTAACTTAATTGCCAGGCTTTTTTTGTACTTACAAATGGTCTAATACATCACACACCTTCCTATCTGCATGCCCCATTTTTCAATGACTGTAGAAATAACAGAAACATTACTTATTTGGGAAGTATTCAAATACTATTCAATAAACTTTATCAGTAATACAAATCACAAAAGTAGTGAAATCCTCTTAATTGGGACACCCTGGTGAACAGCTTACCAACCGAATGATATGACTTTTTTAATTAAGAGAGGAAGTTATTAAAAAATTAAACAGCACGGTGAGCTTTAAAATGATAAAATAAAATAAGCACTCCTTGCAAACATAGGAATAAAATTGGTACTCCTTGCCTCTCCTTTGTTAGCTCCTCTAATCTTTGACAACTTGATGCATTTCAAAATGCATTAAAAGTTTTTAACTTTTTCACTTCTATTTAGGAGAATTCAGTTTAGCACTAGTGGAATAAATTCTTGTTAATCAAAACTTAGAAACATGTGCTAAAGCATATCATTACCAGTTACTTTAACAAAGCAACGATTCATCCTTCAAAGTTGAAAATATTCCAATATATGCTTCACTGTGACCAAAATTGCAGTTCCAGTTTTTTTCCTCCTGTGTTCAGATTTCACAGGAGTGGGGCTAATTAGCTCAGGTGAAGTTTTACACGGTTTAAGTTTCACCTGTATTACCTGAGCTAATCTGAGAACCTACATTGTACTGCATGGTACATATAGACATGCACATACAGTACATCAAACTAAAAATAAGATCATTTATAGAGGAAACCTGTCCAATGTCTAAAACACTTTGAAAACATGTGCTCACTCATCACTGTGATAGCATCTGAGGGTCACAGTTTCTAGGCTTTTAAGTTCTCTACAGCAAACCTCTTGTTATATTACATATGTTCTCCCACTGTACAAAAATTTTGCAGAGGCTTACAAGATCACTAGATTGGGCTTTATAAAAAGTATGTCATTTGCCAACACTAACTGCCATTTCTGTGGTGAGCCCAAGTCATCACCAAAAAACCCAAAAGGAAAGACATTGTATGACCTTACAGTTTCAAACCATACTTTAGCTGAACAAAGGAGATCTCAATGTCAGGCAACTGTCTGCTGTGCATGAGTAACTCATTTTTTGAAAATGACCTTTTTCACCATAAAGATTTGGTTTTATGCTTTAAAACTTTATCATAATTTAGCTGAGATAAACAAGCATTAAAATATTTACCAACACTATTTAGTAAACACTAGTTAGTTTGCTTTAGTTAAGCAAAGAAAGCTTTGCAATTTCCCTTGCTAACAGTCACCTGAAATTGGCCCTGTTTAAGAGCTTCCAGGCACAGATTTGGTCAAAACAATGGGGTTTTCCAGTCACATTTACATCACAGAAATGAAAATCCACTTCTCCTTTGTACCAAAACTACTTATACAGCATTCTTCCACAAAACTGCAGGTTCGGGGAGGTGTATTACTTTAAGGCAGCCAATGGCAAGTCCCCTAGAAATAGATTACTGCCATTAGTAAAAAGAATTACCACCTGCACTGCACATGAAAAGGCCAGACTAAGGACCCAGTCTTAATGCCCCAGCCACTTGGAGACCTATTAATATCATATACTGTGCGCTGGTCATTCACACCGTGCCTTTAACTATGTGTATGTTAGCAAGCAGAGCACCGCCCTAGGAACCCATCTGTAGAATGGGAAGTTGGTATTGAAGATTGAATATATGGATTTCAGGGGTTTTACTTTGGGCTACTTTAGGTCATCCCCATGGACTAAATGCCCAGTAGCAGTTTGGGTGCATGGGTGGAACTCCAGAAACACATCCTCCAGTGGACTTTAATTAAGTAAAGAAAAGTGTTCCTGGTGCTCCTAAATCACTCCACAATGAGAAGCAAGCAGCAGAGTCAGGACTGATTAGGAAGTTTCCTTCAAAAAAAACAAAACCATTCTAATCCAAACTAAATCACTCCCACCCATGTATTTTCAGCAGGTATAAAAAACACATTTCCATTTGGACAGAAGTAAAATTTGATACGATGGCATACCACTAGAACTGGTTATGTTGAGCCGCGCAAATTTAGTGTCAATTGAGTATTTCAGGCTCTTTCACTGACAACATTCTCAAAAGGAGTTCTACCCCAAGAACAGAAGTATGAAGCTTCTAGTCTTCTTTACCTCCCTGTTCTTACCAGGTACTTAATTTTTCAGACCGATATATGAAAAGGATACACCAGCTCACACACAAAAAAACAAACAAAGAAGATACTCTGTTTACCCATGCTGACATCTTGCACTGTCCTATTTTTAGTGTCTGGGTTTAGTGTTTTGTTCAAAGTCCTAATTGACTGAAATAATCCTAAATGCGTCACTTTCCAAGGAAATATTACCTCTCTTCTCTTGTTATTTTAAAAAACTCAGGACTTTCAAAGAAGTGTCATGATTTGTGTGTCTGTTTCTTGAAGTGAACACCAGATACTGGCAAAATACAGTAAATCATTATAGACTGATGTTATACTTGTAAGTGGCTATTTAAAATTTCTAGCACAAGCCAGCTGGAGTGGTTGCTGTGCATTGCAGAGAGAGTAGTCTGGTCTTGAATAATTAGACTTCAGAGCTATAAAACACAACTGAGCTCCTACAGTTAAAAAAAAAAAAAAA
>VXBO01011679.1:159283-186175 GCA_013400135.1 Rhinoptilus africanus | reverse complement strand
AAAAAAAAAAGAATAAAAATCACTGTGCCTCAGCTCGACTAACATCTGCTGTTACTTTTGCCAAATCAAACTGGTTTTATTTGTAGATTGAAAATACTTCTTGCCTCCTCATAGAAATACCAGAATGATAAAAGTTTTGAATGACACAGGAATTATTCTTTCATTGATGAAAACTACAAACTTCATAGCTAAGAAACAACAGCTTGATCAACTGCTGAAGTTCAAGTTAAACAGCTCTATCCCAATGTTGAAGGGAAGAATAAGCTTTCTAGTGTTTCCCCTACTTGAAATTCAGTGGCTACTTCAAATTTTGGATAATATGGTTGGGAGGTTTGTATGCTTGCTTGTTTTGGGTTTTTTCCATAGTTAGATTGAGAAAGAACATTTAGATTATTCTAAATTATGCTTATTAAAAATATTATTTATCTCTATAAGCCACACTTACTATATTTAACTGCAATGCTACCCATATTATGATAACTTTGTTCAGGATAATCTAGCGTCTCACACTGTTTGCTCAGAGTAATCAGTTTTTGCATATACAGCATTTTAATGCATACCACGTCAGGCTTTTAAAATAACTTCTATAAATATACCCGATCAGCATGTAATGCAACAAAATACAGCATTTTGCAGCATATGGCATGCAAAGCAGTGAAGTGAAGGGCATGCCTAGATCTCAGCTGTCACATGCCACCTAGTTTGTTCCATAACATTTATTTAACCATATGGCTCATCCTAGGTGGCAAGCCACCACTAAAGCACAGGTGCGTGTGCGTATTCTTTCACTTGAATTCATGACCTATATGAGAAAGTTGAAATCAGCTCTTTTAATTACATATTCAATGTCAGTTCCATTGTATAAATTTACTTAGGGTTTACTACAAGAAATTCTGCATAACACCTGTGTATGAAAAAATACTTAATCACATTGAGTACTGC
This sequence comes from Rhinoptilus africanus, assembly GCA_013400135.1. Taxonomy (NCBI): domain Eukaryota; kingdom Metazoa; phylum Chordata; class Aves; order Charadriiformes; family Glareolidae; genus Rhinoptilus; species Rhinoptilus africanus. The sequence continues at coordinate 185,233 of VXBO01011679.1, read as the reverse complement.
TTAACAACATTTCTCTTTGGAGTACAAGGCCTGATCTAAAGCCCATTGAAAGTCATATAAACCACAGAACAAGGATGATGCATTTAAAAGGACAAATTTGCAGTGTCTGACCAACAGCAAATGGATTCTCCAACTTCCTCTGAAACAAAGTCATCACTATGGAATCAAAATCTCATTTATTCTGGCTCGCTTGTCAGTGAGGCAAACCTGAAAATTTCAGCTCACTGGTTTTCTCCAGCCTTGGCTCTTCCAAGGTTCTTAAATAAGACCTGCTCTGCCTGTGAGCTAGATCCTCACCATTAACGCAGTCCTTCTCCCTTCTTTCCACCTTGCTAGGAGCAAACTGCTTCAAGTTCTCTGAGCTTCCTAGGTTTCGTCCCTTGAAGGACCACAGTTAGACAGAAAGGCTTCTGTATTTCAGACAGTATATACTGTAACAATGTGTTACAGTATCACAGGTACCTTCTAGTGATTCATAAATCAGAAAAGGCTCAAACACGTAACGACCTTTTTGCTGCTCTCTATGATAAGACATGCTAAAAATGTTGTAGATCACCTAGCTGAATCTATTATATAAACCAGTATTGGGATTTCCCCTCCCCTCAGCTCTTTCACCTTTTCATCAAGCATCCTTTTTTGGAGATACTGTGAAATGCCTTGCCCTGAAAACTAGAAGTGCCTCAGTTCATCCCCTATGAAACACAGAAAACAGATAAAGCCAATTTCAGCGGTGTCCTGAGCAAAGCTGGCATTTCAGTACCTGAAATTACCATTTGAAATATTTGCAAGAACCACCATTTTATTATGCAAACATATGAAATACAGTAACAGCTTAATCTTATTCTCATTGGAGTCATTGGAAGTTTTGCTATTTACTGAAACAGGAAGCAGATCAAACAGAAGCAGCTTAATAATCCAAGCTCACTCACCATTGTGCAAATAGCACTCGACTAATTCAAGGTACCATTGTAACATACAAAATGGCTCTGTGCAGAAAAAAAAATGAACCCTCACTCTTCACAGGGATAGAAAACTTTCCTAGCACAGAAACCCTCGGAGCAATCTATCGTGCCTCAATGTGCCAGTGCTGGTCAAAAAGCTACAGGAGGGGGCTCTGTGCCCAACACAACCTCAGCCATCAGGGCTCGAAGCCCCAAAAAACTCACCACCTTGCAGACACCCAAGTAAATCCCACCAAAAATGCCATTCTCCAGTCAGCTCACTGAAAAGCAACGATTCTATACAGCTATGAGTTTACACCATTCACACACAGAGCTATGAGTTTACAGCATACACAGAGCAATTTTGTGCATAGATATATTTGCTGTTAATGAATCCAGGAGAAAGTTGCATTTTTGAGGAGATAACGTACATTTTGCTGCTATCTTCTGTCAAATAAATGCTAGTCAAATACCTCATCAACCCTTACTATGGAGACAGACTGACAGAATGGTACAGAAATTTTGAACCTTTGCAAGACACCTTAACCATATGTCTTGATCAATTTATATGCAGATCCTTTCCCTCAGCAGAACTTTTCTGCACCAACTGTTAGTCCATATTGTTGAACTGAATCCAGTACAACGGGAGTGAATATAGGAACTGTTCCCTTTTAATTTGAATGGTGATAAAAATGCAAATCAAATAAAAGTATTTTTATAGCAGCCTGCAGGTTTTATATGTAGCTTGCAAATCATAAAAAGATGCCTATTTACAGGGTTTTTTTTAAAAAAATACAGGAGTTACAAACAAAAAATATAGTTAAGTAAACTGACTGTAAATTTAAATAAATCATATCGTATCTTGAAAGCTGATGTGAAAAAGAACAAGGGGAAGGAAAAAAAAGGAAGAAAACCAAATGCTGCTGGAAGTCAGAAGTATGGCACACTCTTTTCTGTTTAATTCAGTATCCTGAGGCTTGAAGTCACTACCTTAAGTATCTTAAAAATCATGTCAGTAGAAAACAATTGTGGAAAATTATGTTATCGTAACATAAAAATCAAGTTTGTTTTCATTACTATGAAATCTGCATGCAATGCATAAGATATGTGTACACTTTTTATATTAAAAAGACATTCAAAAGTGCTTTCAAAGTAAAGGTACTACTATTTATTTGTTTTTAATTACTTAAGTAAATAGGGTGTACATTAAAATACTGCAGATGTATCTATCATTCATTATATAGTTGCTAATTTCAAAGGAGGTATGCATTTTTTTGTGCTTAAAATTATAAAGTATTTTATATAGCTTTTGCTACTAGCTTAAAAATGTAGAATGCGCTGTAAAACATGATAGTTAGGTACTTAACCTAAAATTAATTATTTGCCATAAGTAGGCCCAATTACATGAACTTTCAGAGAAAAACAGTATTGCGTTTCACATGACAATGACAGAGTAATAATCCCCAGTGTAAAATAAAAGTTCAGAACAATATGGAGCAGGGATCCAACATAAAAGGTTAAGCAACACTGTCGGCAAAAAGTTTAATCTGCTTCACACAAATATGGGAGACAAATGACTTCGTTTATGCAAATGTAACTATTCACAGCTTTCCTTTACAAATTCAAATGACAACCATGAAAGTCAAATTTTGAGCAAGCTAAGTACCTTAGGCAAAGGATATCTCAAAATGTGATTTATCTTTTACTTTAAAATGTGACTTGGCCTGTGTTTATCACGCGTACTCCATTAAAAAGCTTACTCTGTCTTAGATTCCTTTTGGGGGATACCAACTTAGGCTGTGGAACTGCATTAAAATGACAATTTAAAGAATGATTTATTCAAAAAATGGTGTAATTATTTATTTTCTTTCACTATCATCTTCTTTGTTTACCCTTATAATTTTTTTCAGTCCTTTCTGTTACTACCACGGTAGCACTGCAGCAAGTATGGAGTTCTAAATTGTCCACATGGACAATTTTTGGATTGGATTCAAAAAACTTCCTATCAGTTTTAAACAAAATCACAGGAGATGACTAAGACTGCAAAAATCTTCTTGTCTAAGCCACTCTCCTTCAGGGGTAGGACCATGTCTTTGATCCACTGGCGTTTCCTACTAGACACTTCCACGAATCATGAAGGAGTCTCAAGTCCACTACAGAAGTGAAGCAATGAAAGCTGCAACATTAAATTACATGTAGTACATGAAAATTCTCTTCAGGCACTAACACACAGAAATTAAGAGGGTTTAGTTCACCGGACCATTCCCTTGTTGGGAGGTTTTAAAATGCACAATAATTTTACAACTTTAGCTAAACCATCCTAATTTTTTTGGGCTATGTCTGCATAGACAATCTCAGAGTTTCAATCACTGCAAAAGGAAAGTCTTTTAACCTATGCATTATCATTAATGGATGCAAGCTGCAGTTACTGCACAGTATCAGCAACACCTTTTACAAGGTGGGGTTTTATGTGCAAGTCCTCAGCAACTTTTCTTAGAGAGGCATTTGGAAAAATAATCCCCCTTCTAGTACCTTAAAATAATAGATATCCTTAAAAAAAAAAATCAAAGAACTTGTATTTATAGAGTTATTAGCAGCACAAATTATACCAGAATTAATTATGCTCTTTTGATTATGACAGTATAACTCTCCTGTGGACACTCTTATTCTGGAATACTACTTAAGAAATAAAGTCTCCACTACAAGTAAAAAAAGTTAGACAAAATATTACACTTGCTTTCAAAGGCTGTAATAAAGGCCAAACAGTCATAATATTAATTAGTGGACTAGAAGCTACATCAATGCAGTATAGCATAGACCAAAGATGACTTGTGCCCTAATGTTCTCACAGAAGACTGTACAAACTTCTATGGTTCTTATTTTTTCAGTACCATATAGATGTACCTTATATTTATCTCATTCCACAATGTGACAATGCTTCTGACAAGAGTGACTGAGCTAATACAGCTTTCTATAAGTGAAGAAGGAGAAGCCAGAAAAGAAAGGCAAAACTGTTAACTGCAAATGGAAAGAGGGAGGCAGATGAAACAACTAAAAAAGTATAATTTTGGTGAAAGGTAAAGGCTAAGTCAAGAAAAAACTACTGTAAAATCACCACTGGAAATGCGTGATTTATCCAGTTAAAGGACTTCATTGCACATTTCTTGCTGTTTTCTCATGCCAAAGAGCTTAACCATTGAAGGTGTCCCTTTTCTCTTTCTGTACTATAGCTAGAAAGAATGCTGTGTCATCGCTGACAAGCTGCAGTTCTCAGAGGTGTTCTTCAACTGCAAATCCTACATACACTGCTTTTCTGTCTCCCTTTAATATGGCATGACCTCAACCACTTTCAGTTTCAGTGCCAAAAGTTGGCCACCCCTACAATTCTTTGCCCTTTGAATGGTCAAGGACCTTGGCAACTGGCATGTGTAATTACCTGAACCTGTGTAGAACTTTTACTATTTGATAATGGTATCAAGCATAACAAAGTCTTTGCTTTACAATACAGGAAAGGACTAATCTGTGCTATGATGCCAACATCATCTAGGTGAGTCACACTGGTGGATTAAGTAATGCACCCACATCAGAGAGTGGTGCAATAAGAGCACTGGAAGAGCAGAATGTTATTCTATATCTTTAAGCAGCAATAAATCCAACACTGGGACTAACACCTTAGAAATCACTAAAATTAACAGTAGTCCTTCTAGGAGTGACTCTTGCAACAGAAGAAATTAAGGAAAGACTTCCCTTTGCATTCAAAGGCCTGGAATATCCATCATTGTTGGCAGTGTATGACAGTTTTTACCAAATCACAGCAAAACGTAGATCACTTTAGATCACAAGCTAGCAACAAAGAGAGTCCATTAGGTCAAATCAAGCAGCGTGAAAGAGGAAAGCTGGTAGGAGCATCATCAACCCTGTTAAGTAGCATAAGAAATGCTAAACTCCCCATCAAGATTTTTATTGACATTAGCAGAAATTTGTGACGAGTCTATGAAAACTACAAACTAGGGAAAAGGAAGTGTTGAACAGTGTTCTCAACAGGGTTTTCCAAAACGTAAAGGCTGTATCACCCTTTAATCCAAAGTAAAATAATACAATGACAGTAAGGAACTAGTATCAAATGCTACCTCACAAGAAGGACTTGGGGGAGCATACTTATCAATAGAAACTCCAGTTTTACATACACTGAGAAAACTGACACCCATGCAGCAACATTACAGTCAGATCAAACAGAAATATCCATTGCTTCATTGTCCGACATTCCATTAGCATGCACATGGCAGGCAGCACTGCAACATTTCTACTGATCATCTTCTTGTCAAACCACTAGCATCTACAGTGCCAAGATTTTAGTACATGATCTTAGAGATACAAATGTATGACCTTAAAGTGAAATATATTCTGGGGAGAAATTCCTGTCTGAGATGTTCAGTCACTCCATTTTCTAGACAGACCAAATAAAAAGAGAAGAAAGCTACAGAGATGTGAAGTTGCTGTTACAAAATGCCTGCTGGCATCTGAAAATAAATTAGCAGAAAAACAGAATAAATGAGACTTGAGGCAAGCAACCCTTTGAAGAGAATAATGAAGTGATAAATAAAAACAACACATTTCCAGGCTAACCAGGTACTTCAAATGTAAGAAAAGGATTGAGAGCTAAGGCTGAACTAATAGGGAAAAGATCAAAAGAATCTCAAGGAAAATCTCTCCAAATATTCTGGAAGATATGGGCAACTGATCTGTTTAAACCTAGAGGAAATCAATGACCCTTGACTTGGATAGCTGATGAAAGCAATTAAACAGGTGCGCCTTCTGGTGCCCTTTCTCATATCATCACAGGGTGAATTCTGACCATTGGGTCAAGATTATTTGCTATATATTCTTCACTTTGGGAGAGAAGTTTAGCAATTAAAGCACCTATTACTGATGTGATATCCAGGAACACAGATTTGACACATTTAATTCAACCCCAATTACAAATAGTAACACTAAGAGGATAGAAATGGTCTTTTTCAAATCTCTGTTCTGTTTTACTGCCTGCCTTGTCTTTAGTGGTCCTTGTGAAAATTTTTAATTAGCTTCCATTTAGAAAGAAGGATGTAAAAATTAATTTCCCTAAGACAGAATTATTATTGGTAGAAGTTTAACATTGGGTTTGTTAAGTCTAAAAATGGAACTTGAGTTAGCAGGAAAAGAAAGCTTGAATTTGTATTCTCGCATCTTAACCCATCATTTCTTTACAGATTACAAAGTATTTCTTTACCTCTGTCTTTCTATACACAGGAACCTACTATCCATTGCATCACCATCACATCTGAATAAATTAAACTTCATTTTGATCTAATCATTAGATACTGTATCACATCAGGATCATCCTGGAATCTCATATGAACCCTGAACTCATTACACTCCTCTTTAGACAACCAGTCATTCTCTTGAAGTAATATCTCAAAGCACAGCTGATCAAATGAGTCCCATTTTTGTATAATAAATGTCTCATGATCACTACAGTGTCAAACCAGTTTTCAACCTGTTCTTCCTATGCAGATGATGCAAAACTTCGTTTTAATAACAAGTACACTATAATCTAAACTATAGGTATTCTACTGCATAACAAAAGTAAATATTTAAGATAAAATATTGCCTTCCCATCTTTGTACATCTTTACCATCTTTGTCCAAGGTATTTTATATTTACAGCTAGTATGAAAAACAGAAATAATACCTCCAGACCACAGATGAGCAGGATTTCATACGTGCCTTTCTCATTCAATGTTGCTTTCTTTAAAATATTGCATGAAACTAAAGGTCTCAATAATGAGCAGTCATGTGTGCCCACGACCTCTAGATAATGCAACACCTGGCAGGAAGCCTTCAGCAAAGAGTCCTCTCATGGTGCACAATGGAACCAAAAGAGGATCATTTGTGAAAGAGAAGCAGCTTTATCTGGTACAAAACAAGATTCTGCACAAAGCCCTAAGAATCACACTTTTCAATGACACAAAATACATTTCATTCACTTGTTCTTCACTGCTAGAGATATTTGCTGACAACAATGGAATAAAAACAACAAAATCCATCTGAAATATTACAACTGCAAAATAAAGTCTTACATTTCAGATAGGAAGCAAAGGATTAAGCATTTCACAGATTATACATCACAGATCTTATACTGTAACTCACATCTTGGAAGACTTGTATTCCATCGCCAGGAAAGGTCTATATCTAAGATCTATTTCTGCATTATTCTTGATTTCCTTTTGTCTTAATTACTACTATGTGGTGGTTACCAGTAATCAAAGCAGAGCTCTTTTTATGTCACCACCTGGAAACTTAGCATTACATGAAATTTAGGAATATTCTTTTTAAAAAAAAAAAAAAATTACATTCACAGCCACTCTAAAATACATATGCCAAAAAAACAGGTTGCTCAATTTTTTCTGCATTTTAGTGTGACTCTTCTCCAAAAGAGAGGTTGTATAAGAGATAATCTGTTACTCTGCACCTATGCACCATCTGCTATATAATGATTCTTGACTGAAAGCAGTGTAATACAGTAATTAACAGAAATAGGACAACCTCAGATTCTGGAGTGGGATTTAAGGATGGGGTTGGTCAGAAACATTTTGGTAAGACATTAATTTTCTGTCAACTGAAACTTCCTGTTGAAATCAATTTTTTCCCCCATTCCGTTCTTCCATCTCATCACAAAAGAGAATTTTTAATGTCCAAAAGAGAGTTTTTGGTCACAAGCATAAAGAAAACAGACAGGGAAAAGGGCAAAGTGTTATCTAATTGGCACTTATTTAAAACAATACATTGGTTCAAATACCCGAATGATGCAGAGGACAAGGGGACTTTCCATCTTTCAAACAAATGCTCTGACATACTTCTCCCTCTCCCTTCCATCTCTCTGCCTGTTTCTGCCTGCTTATTTTCTCTTCCTGTATCTTTCACCCCCTCTTCAACTGTCTCTGTCTTTTTTCCTTACCCATTAGAGATCTCTGGTGGATTGTTTTCCCTCGCTAATTAGAAAGGAAACTAATGTCAATACAATGAATTTTTCTTTTTCTGTCAAACAGAATTCTTGCTTTCTCACCAGCCCTGAGGAAATCTAGACTCATTTACAGCTCTACTGTTGTCATTCATTATAACTTTGAGTAAATAATTTAATGTCTCTCCACCCCTCTTTTGTACTGTATGTGAAAAGAGGGAAGACAGTTCTTCTGTCTCCCTTATATACTTCAGTTCTGAGCTTTTTGGGCCAAGGATTGGCACTTACTATACAGCTGTGCAATGTCTAATATAATAAACCTGCACTACCTCCAGGGACGTCCATACACAAACATAATGCAAACAAATGCAGATGATGCTCTGCAGTACAAACTAGTTCTTATTTACAGTTGCTGAAGGGTTCTACCATGAAACTGTTTGCACAGTTACTAAATGTACAGCAATCACTCTTAATACTCACTTATAAATACAGTAGTATTTACAGACTTTTGGAACACTAAACCAGGTCATCTCAAATTAGCAATTCCACAATTTATGGCAGTCTGATGCAAAAAGTAATTGATAAAAAGGCTCTGTAGTTCAAATGACTCAAAACTACTAACAGATGTAGACCAGCCTAAAAGTAGTACCCCAAGTGCTCTTAACAGCCTCTCATCATCTTCAACACTCCCCTTGTCACTAGTGTATGAGAAAATGGAAATAATCTGAAAGGAATATCAGACAGGACTTCAGAAAAAGCAATGATTCACAATCAGATTGCAAGTGTTATGTACACTGACTTATAATGGTGTGAGTTGTAATGATGTGATTTGTGAGATAATTATACATATGATTTATATCTGATTGATAACAGCATGCATTCAAAATCAGGATCTTCACCTTTGTCATCTATTTCATGCTATACTGCAAATTGACTGGTAGAAGTATTTCCACTGTTTTTCCCTGAAGATTAATATTTAGACAATACATTTTACTCCAGAGCATATATACTTTGTTCAACTTGAGCATAAGGTAAACTAAGTTTTTCCATAAATAACTTTAAAAGAAAAATATCCACAAAAAAAACCCACACACACACAAAAACTAACCCAAAAAACACTCCAACCCTCCCCCTCCCCTGAATCGCTGAGGTTTGAAGACAAGTCCATTTCAAGAACCAGTTCATTTTTAAAGCCTAGTGGAACACTAGCCTACAGTTTTAAAATAGGATCTGTCTTCAGAGAATTGCAGGGCCTTGAAACCTACCAAACATTACTGTAAATAAAAGACTGGCTAATACTGTAAAGCCCTCAAACTGCAGCTTGGTATCAAAAAACCACTCTTCAGTCCAATCTATGTTTCTTCTTGAGAGAAAAGAAATATCAAATCTCAGACTAGAATTACACACCACTGACAGTTAAAGCAGAACTCCAGAATAATGCAAACACTGCTGTTCACATTCAGGATTAAATTAGACTCAGTAAACCAATCAATTTCGTATATCAAAGGTTTCACTTAATGTTACACAAGGTAAAACACAGCAAAACAAACAATGGAGGCATGCTCCTAAAATGGCACTGTATTTTCCTCACAGAAAAAGTATCATGCCTAGAACTTACATGTGGATTGAGCTTGGCAGCATGAGCATCTGAAACAGGCTCTAGGGTTTGTAATGCCACTGTAATGCATTGCCAGAAGTTAATATTAATAAGAATTACAGAAAAGCACAGGACAAACTGCACACAATTTCTCTGAAGGATACATCATAGTATATCCAAGATCTTTTGTAAGGAAAGTGTATGGAGTTTTCTGGATAGCATAACAACTTCTTTTTTTTTTTTTTTCCTTAATCGTAGTGAATTTATTTAGAAATTAGAAAAAATGAGAATTAATGCAGCATGAAACCACAGAATATTGCAATCGGAAAAAAGATTCTAGTATGTTACTAGGAAAGTAATGTTATGCCTTTCTCTGGAGACTTCCTTCTATTAAGCTAAATGTAAAGATAAGTCAATTAAATTTGCCTTGCCTTTTGTAAGTATCTTCTTTTGCACATGTAGAGTAATATTTTTCATTACTGAAAACATGCATGTAGGAGTATATTGGTCCCTGTTATCAAATATTCCAGAGCAAAGGCCAAGTCATACAAAGAGAATGGTAAAAGAGACACTTCTGACACCTCTCTGTATTTGTAACTCCTAGAGTGCATGGCAGGAAATCTGGAATGTTGGTGTGAACTCAAGTCTATCCTTAATTGTGTCATGCTGACAAGGCTTGCCCCTCTCGCTCTGCTATGCAGAGTTCCAAAGTGACGCACTCCTCACACGCGTCCCAGTTGAGTCCTGCCCATGATGTGCTTCTAATAGATCATCTCATTCTAGGAGGGATATGCAAAATCACAGGAGGAGGAGATAAAGTAGGAAGGAGGACTTGAAGTCACCTACAATATGCCAAGCAAATCCCTGATGTCCGAAATAGTGAATACAATGGTGATACAGCAAATAAGATGAGCTCCCACACATTCACGATCCCCACTGCCACTGGCTGGGCAACTCACATCCAAACACCTAATCAGTCTTCACTTAAGACAAGGTAGCCAACTCCAGATTGCCTATCGCCAACAGCTCCCAGCCCGCACTTTCCCTAAACCATGCCTGGACATTGGCTGCAGCTAAGTGGCACAGAGTGTAGTGCTGGTACAGCCGTGCAACTGAGGCTATAAACCCACTAGATGATAGCACATTACAAGGCACTACCAGTAGTCAGAGAAGACTACTTGCAAGTTGCAAAATAAGTAGTTAGAAAGTTTAGTTAAAGTTGAAATCACTCATGCTAATCAGGTAGTCCTAAATGGTTACTCATGAAAACTTTATACTGCATTCAGTCACTATGAATTGTTTAATCAACATTATGTGTTGAGTTATAACACAATCTTTACTATGCCATTGAAAAAATGACTTCACAAATATTTTTGAGTTTAATTGTTTGTCTTATTCTTACACTTTTAAAAATAACTTCTATTTTGGAAGAATCCAGACATACAAGAGTTATAATAAATATCCTCAATCCCTTCAGACTGCACATACACATTTTTAAATTTTTTTAAACTGACAAATGTCCCTACTTTTAAAACCCAACCACTTGCAACCTTTGCCTACTAGAAGCACATCTAAGGTTATGCTAGGCAGGCGAAGAGCTCTCTTCTCCCATCTAGTTTTCAGCCTTTCAGTTACAAAACAACTGACAGGAGGGCAAGCTTCTGCTCAATGAGAATAATCTTCCAAGTTTCAGAACATGAAATTCAAAATTTAAGAAAAAATAAACCACTATATCATAAGCCTCAACTGCTATTGAAAGAAAAATACAAAATCCTTCTTGTACACATTTTCTAGACTCTGCACAGAGGGTGAACAAATAACCATCCTGTATACTACGTGTTGCCTGAATCTCAAAAAATGGTAGATTATCACCACCACAAGATGGTACACATGCATATTTTCTGAAGAGACATTTTGGTTTATTTCATTTGTTGCCAAAGGGTTTGTGAAAAGAAATTAAAATATTGAAAGAAATACTATCAAGGTATTACATTTTTAGAAGAATCAATAACTGCTACCAGCCATATTACCAGAAAACTCATCCACAGTACTGATGATTTAATTGAAACTATTCCTTTTAAAAAATGTAACTGCAGCTTATAATGAATTGCTACTAGATGTGATTAAAATTAACCATTTCTCAAAAAAAGAAAACTTCCATGACATTCGCTATGAGAGAAGATGTATGGCTAAAGAGCCAAACATAATGAATCTGAGAAGGGATAATTTTAAAGACAGAGAAAAGTGCATAGGCAGACCTTCACGTTGGCCTACTCTCTTCAAGAAGATTTGTCTTGATTAAGTAAGTCATGTTTTCAGACAATCTCCAGAAGAATACTTGTGTTGAAGAACAAGAAATAGTTCAAAGGAATTTCCATCTTGAAACAGGACAGAATCCCTAATTTTTTTATTTTTTTTTTTTACTAATTATAGTTTATTTAGGCCAGTCAATTAGTGCATTCTGAGTCAATCATTAAGTAGGAGTAGTAGTATTGCTACCTAAGGAAATGGCTTGATTTTAATAAGGACTGTATGTTCCACTCAACTGTGACTACCTGTGGACAGCAGACCAGGAGTCCTATGGAGCACCTCTGCTCTGGATGGGAGTTCCTGATGACATTTAGGGGGGTAACAGAGCACTGACTGTCCCTTCAAAAACACCCTTCTGTGTGGGAAGGAAATCCAGACACGCAAAAAGAGAAAGAATGGTAGTGTGCACTGGCACCCAGGCAGTATCACGACAGGATTAGAATTACAGCCTCTGCCTGTCATCAGTTGTAGTAATTTAGTAATGCAAAACTCATCATTTAATTCAGCCATGTGTAAACTCTCTGTAAGGTTTATTCTTAATTTAAAACTCCAAACATTTTCCATATATTCTCTTCTTCATAGTTATGTGAGTGAGCTAAAATAGGATGAACTGTAGTCAAACGCACGGAGAAGGCTGGCACAAATCCTGTGAACAGTATCCCTCCTGAGATTTTGCAATTCCAAATAACTGTTGTTGGTATGCTAAGCACCCCGAACCTTTCAGGATTCTGCCCTATAGTAGCTGTCAGAGTGAGTTACATCAATTGAATAGAGATTTCAGAGGAAAATCTTGTAAACCTATTCCTGAGGGCTGCATAAGATTTTGTGTTCACTTATTTCATTGCCTGTAAAAAGGTACAGATACACCAGATCAAGGCTGTTCTGTTCATTTTTCTCTTGATGCACTCGTTTGCTATTCAACAGCCTATCACTACAGTTCTTCATGCTATTATTCTGACTTACAGGTCTAAATTGTTCACTTTTCGTGCTGCATATCAATAATTCGGATCTCGTTGAGACTGTTTAATTTGTTTCTAAGCTCACATTTCCTTGAAATTTTGCTTCCTGTTTCTACACAGGAAATGAAAAATCAGTATAGTATATAGCATATATAGCACATATAATATGCCTCTAAAAGGTGATAGGAACAGGTTTCCCTTATGCACTTTACCCTAAATGGAACTTCCATTCTTTGTGCACAGTAATTCAGAAAAAAAGGGTGGACAAAATAAACCTGAGTGCTTTATTGCCATCTCCTACTTTTCACTTCATAGAGATGGAGCATGATACAATTTAATCATTCCCTGCATGAAGATTATGCAGAAATAAACAAGCTGATCTTATTTTTTCTGATGACCAAAAAGAAAATATCATTCCTAAAAATAACTCTTCTCTTTTCCAATCAGCGCCTTTAGCAAGTACTTTGGATGAAACAGATTGTCTGACAGATCATGAAAAGCATATAGAAAGTTGAGAATCCTTCTTAGAAAACATCTTGTCAACAGCATCCTAAGCTTTAAATCTCATGCGTATTAGCTTAAGTGTCCGTGAATGTAGCTGCCGTAGCAGCTAAACAAGAAGAAATCTCTATCCACATAGCCAGAACTAAACATACACAGAACTCTATAGATTAAACTCTCAACTCTGAACTTTATCTAGGAAAAATGAAGCAACTAGACCCATGGGAAGAGCAAGTATCATGTTGCTCATGACCAGTGCAGCTTAAAATATGAACAGCATTAACTTTTACCACTTCAAATATACAGTATAGAATATAAACTGTAACTTCAGGTTAATAACGAACTCATCCAAAAACCACCCTGCAATCCCTAAGGGAGGACAAAAGACTTTTTCTGTTACAATATCAGGTTCAAAAATATAGGTCTACTACTACAAGATAAGATGAAGAACTTCAATCTAATAAGAAACCTTGAAGTTAGTACATCCCAGAGAAAGAGAGACCTGATCGTATAACTGCTTCTGTTTTCACGTGTAAAAAAATATCCTTCTTGTCCTGGTCGTAACTGTGTTGCATAAAGATAAGGCAAAAAGTCAGCTCCTCTTTTCACCATCCTCTGAGCTCCCACAGTGTTTCACTTCCTTCTATACCACTTGGCTATTCCACCTGCAACGTGGAAGATCTGCACAGCATACAGAGTACCACGCAACTGGAGTGTTTAGACCCATTATAGCTGAGAAAGTAGCTTCTTGCCATTAATCCCACTTCCTTTGCCTCAGAGCTGCCGTCAGTCACCCAAGAAGGCAGAGGAACAATTTTACTTCAACAGTTTCAGTTACAAGCTTCCAAAGAGCACATTTCTGTTCCTTAGGCTGACTTAATGTCTTTTCCATTAGGTGTCAATTTCATTGTTAAATATCTAATTCTCACCACTCTGTTTGCGTAACACAGATGCTTCCAGCTTTGCTCCGTCCTGGACTCTTGCAAGTTCCCAGTTTGTACACATGACAGTGTCATGCACCATATTTTCCAAATCGCTTTGAGGACTGGCCTGTATGGGACTACTTTACGGAAGAGAATTGGAGATGTCACCACAGCTAGGAAGGACTCACGCCAAGTATATAAAGCCATCAAGGGTTATAGAACAAGGAATTCCCAGAAATATCAGAAGCAATGCAAACTGCAATATGCACATCTAGCCTGGGGGTTGAAAGTGCGGAGGATGCATAGGACAGATCTGAACAGCATGAGACTTTTTTTTTCCCCTCTCCTACAGCATAGTCACAGTGAGGCACATCTCTTGCTGGCTTGTCAAGTTATACAGTCTCTCCTTTGCTCTGTCACACACATTTAGGAAGCTGCTTTGGAATGAGAAGAGATCTCTTGAGTTCTAATACAGAAAGCATTCAGAAAAACAAACAAGCAAGCAAACAAAAAAAACCCCACTTTACATTCATCACTAATGTCACTATCACCCAAGAGATCCGTATCCTAAACAAATCAGTCACTGAGCAAGGTGTTCTTAATAAACTTCAACATGGAAAGCAGAAGAAAATTCTAATGAGGCAGACTAGGGCTCCTGAAATGGATACTTTTGGTATAACCTAACTGGTCATCAGAGAATAAAGGAGGAAAAGGAAGCCTACAGAAGAAAAGCAGAGTTTTTCTTTAAGGTGGGGAGGAGGGGGGAAACAGACCAAAAGCAAAGGTAGTTAAACTGTAGTGCACAAAACTAAGCTCACAGTCGGTAAGCAATCTATAGTGGTATGACTAGGTTAACCATGTTCCTGCAAACATTGCTAGCTTCCTCAGGAAGTTTCAAGTGACATTTAGTAAATAAGAAACCTGATTTTAAAAGCACCGATTTCTTGCTACAGAAAAACCAATGCATCAAAATTAAATAATTAGCATAATTACTTTTGCAGTCTTTTTAACAACCCTGTAGTAGCAACACTTGTTTTAGAGAACAGTTTTAAGCACTACGAGAACAGAACAAGGAAAGAAAAAAATAAAAAAGAAACTTCAAAACTAGATCTACATTGTTGAAATATAACAACTATATGAAGAGAGGAAGCACAGCAAGTGAACTTTTTTTCTAATACATCTGGTTTTTAAGGCAGTTAATAATTAGTTTGGAAAATGGCTTCTAAAAGCTGCAACATGTACATCTCAAGATGTCGTGTAACAATGAAATACTGTGAAAATTGAACACTGCAATTTCCTGGAGAGCAAGATAAAGCCAGAAACACAGGCACTGGAAATCACGATTCTGCCTACCAAAAAATGGAAAGTAATGCTAGGAGCTGCAACACTGACTGAACCATTGTATTGGTGGTCCAAAAGGAAGTCAGAAACAGTTCCATACAGAAACGAAAACAAAAATACTAAAATGAAGCGAACCATTATTTGCATCTCCAGAAGGACAAAACTAACAGGAAAAGCAGATGTCTATGTGGTGGGCTGACCCCTGTTGGATGTCAGGTGCCCACCAAGGCCACTCCATCTATCACTCCCCTCCTCAGCCAGACAGGAGAGAGAAAATAGAACAAAAGGCTTGTGGGTCAAGGACAGGGAGATCACTCAGCTGTTACCATCACGGGCAAAACAGACTCGACTTGGGGAAATTAATTTATTGCCAATTAGACATCAGAGTAGGGTAACTCACACTCCTCCCCTGCTCCAGTGTGGGGTCCCTTCCAGCGGGCTGCAGTCCTTCAGTGTGGGTCCCCTACTGGTCACAAGTCCTGCCAGCAAACCTCTCTCCATGGGTCCACAGGTCCTGACAGGAGTCTGCTCCAGCACAGGCTCTCCACGGTGTCACAGCCTCCTTTGGGCATCCACCTGCTCTGGTGTGGGGTCCTCCATGGGCTGCAGGTGGGTATCTGCTCCACCATTGCCCTCCATGGGCTGCAGGGGGACAGCCTGCCTCACCAGGGGCTGCAGGGGAATCTCTGCTCCGGTGCCTCGAGCTTCTCCTCCCCCTCCTTCTTCACTGACCTTGGTGTCTGCAGAGTTGTTCCTCTCACTCCTCTCTGCTGGTTGCTCTCCGGCAGTTTCCCCCCTGCCCACACTTCTTAAATATGTTCTCATACAGGCGCTACCACCACTGATGATGGGCTGAGCCTTGGCCATCAGTGGGTCCATCCTGGAGCCAGCTGACATTAGCTCTATCAGATATGAGGGAAGCTTCTAGCAGCTTCTCACAGAAGCCACCCCTGTAGCCCCACTGCTACCAAAATATTGCCACGCAAACCAATTACTACACTGTATTACTGGAGACTCTTCAATGTGTTGGAATAGGCTTATACCACCCTTGAAATTATGTATATATTTGTAATGACTAAGTCATGACCTAATATGATCCATGCCTTCTACCACAAACACGAACTAATTGCAACAGTACTTAACAGCCTACAAAAACGTCAGAGTGCCTAAAAGTTGTTTGGGTCTTTACAGACATGTTCTTTCCTCATGAAACTCAGGAAATTATTCAGATTACTAAGTACATGTACCGAGCGCTACTTTAGACACTGGAGTATCTGAAGCATCCACACAGGCTGTCAGACATGCTACAGGACTTAGAGGACACGCACATTTTCTGGAGCTGCACCTTGGGGTCACACAGGATAGTAGCGTGAGTATCACAGACTGGGTCTTCAGGTGTGTTAACTGCCAGTGAATTTAGCGTGCCTCCAGAAATGGAGACACTGAAGAATTTATTATCTTTTTATCATTTTGAAATAGAAGTGAAGAAATAAGCTCAAAGAAACATTAAGTGCTCCACTTGCTAAAAATTCAATATTTGCAGCTCACAGATGCTTGCTTACTTCTGTAACAGAGGTTCACTACTGAGTTCTATAAAGTCAAACAAAAATGCATTTTCCTACAAGTGAAAAAGGAGTTAAGAAAAAATGAAAATTTCATATTTATGCAAAGATTTTACCAAAGAATAAAATCCATGACTAAATGCAAACAAAGGAGGGGAGCAAGCATTGTTTTTCCTCTTTACCTACAGAAGCGCAGATCAAACCCTTCCATTTTTAGCTAAGCTAAAAGTTCTAGTCACATATTTATACTAAATTGAAATGGTCTAATATTTTAAGTTTCCATACTGAACCCTGACAAAGCACTTAAGAAATGTGTGCAATACTTAAGAAAAAAAAAAAAACCCAACAGGGTCATACATAAGCACGTACTGTAAAGTTTGAAAAACATACCCTGTAGGTCCAATAGGTGCTCAAACATTTTAGCACTTTTTAGGAATTGTTTAATCCCCGCCTCTTTCCATACAGAAAAAAATAAATCAGTCTTCCACACAGAAATATAATTAATATGAATTTTGAATCTGTTTTTGTTCCTACTACTATTACCTGAGGCTTGACCATTTATTTGACTGAGCAAAAATAGTCTGGCCTTATTACTATGGAGTCCCAGACTATGGGATCAGGTTGCCAAATGCATGAACTAATCTGATTAGTCAGTTAAAGGACTGAATGACTTTCCAGTCATGACTTTTTAGAATTTCAGCATGATCCACTCTCACCAAATGAAAGCACCTTAAAATCATGCAGATGTAAGGCTGAGTGAAATTAAAACACACTTATACTGCAATGTATAACGTATAGTGACTCGTGTTTTCATCTATTTCCTGATCCCTCAAATCCATCTAGTCTTTAAATATAATAAAGTTATATGATTATGTTTCCAAGTGTTCATTTAAAATGACCTCAAAAGTTTAAAGCTATGTATAAATCTGGTCAATTAATATTTGTTGATTGAGCAATTATTTAAATAATATAAATGAATTTTACTAACATTGTCTTTTTGTTTTCCTCTATGCTTTATCATAATAACAAAAAAGGGCAAGAAATTGTTTTCCTGCTTCCAAAACCTAAAAGTTACTGTTTCCCTTCCTGCATCAGGACAAAAGTAAGATTACTGACATTTTTTTCACTGAAAATTAATCAAGGCAGGAAAAGTAAAGAAGAGTGACAAACAGAGAGGGAGATTGATGCCAAAACAAAAATGGCCCAGCACTAAGGGCATTCAACTGGGAAGTCAAAAGCAGAGGGTTAAATTCAGGTCCTCTGCCTGACATGGACAAGATCTGAAATAACTGGGCTAAGTCCTGGATGATTCTCCTAACCACTCACTGTAATTCTGGTGTGGATCGATCCTGCTTCTGCTATAACTAACACTGCTGAAACTTACATAAGTATTAACTTGGCATGCACTAGCCACACAAATTATTTACCTTGCTTTCCAAATATCACACCTGGAATAAAATCCCTGATATCAGTACGTCTGCACAGGGCACAATCACGTAGGAAAGTTTTGCTGTTTGCAGGACCCCACATTTGTACCAAGCACTCCCTCTGAGACTCTACTATTAAAGTGTTACAGAATTTCCCAAATTTCGTATGAAGAAAAAACAAAGAAAAAAAAAATTCAGCATTTTGGCTTGGAAGACATTTTGTCAAAAACAACTCATAACTACTATTAGGGAGGAACATTTTGAGCAAGTTAATCCTCAACATCCTCAATTTCAAAGATTTATAAGATTATTTAACAAATTACTCTGACTTGCTCAGAGCTGTACAATCTATTTCATCAGCGTACATCTGCAGACGTTCTGAGATAGCTTACACATATACAAGGGAATGCAACACATCCAAATATTTTAGATCCACATTACATGGGATGGTAAACCACATTACCCTTTTCATTTTATGGATATAGAACAGAGTCCAACAACTACAAAATACATTCATAAAAAGCAGAAAACCAAAGAAAATAAAACAAATCCTTTCTCCAGGCTGCAAAGCAGTTGCAGAACTGTTCTGCAGAGCTCTCCAGCCCTGTTGCTGACATGACCTCTGAAAGCAGCCTTCTCCATACAGATGATGAGAACATCTCCACATTACCCAACAGACTGCTGTTTAAATTATCTGAAATTATCTTAAATTATCTGAAATTATCTTAAATTATACACTGACTGCTAAGAAAGAATCTGTTATTTGTAATTTTCAGTGTGAGAAAGAAAATCAGTTCACGCCATCTGCAATAAACAGTGGCATCTTTTCCACCTCAAGTCATGTTTTTAAACTTTTAAACACATTTACACAGCCTTAACCACAGAAACCTGAAAAATTGCAGCATCAAATCAATGCAATATTAGCTACCTGAAATTGAGATTAAACTGAATAGGTGGAATAGAATAGCAAGCATGTGTCCATATATCTATTTTGTATATTTCATATAATTAGCTGCTGGCCCTTATTGAGCTCTGAAACTCTTCTACCAGTTGTGTGAGTATGTATTTATGAGTCAGGGCCAATATGAACATTTTACAGAATTTTGTCCTACCGTTGTTGATTGGAAAAGTCATTTGAAAAACATATGCCCATTTTAAAACACAAATAGCAGAGTACTCTTTCTTCTCAGCAGTGAAATGCAAGCACATTTACCTTCTCTAGTTAAGTAATGAAGATACCATCTTCATGTGCAATAAAGCCCTGTAAGTCATTCATGGACTAGCTGAAGTGATTGGCGATTCAGTTACAGACCCAGCACCCCAAGCATACAAAGCAATCCCACACTGATTTAAGTGAATGAATACAGACAAGATTAGAGCTGCATTAGATATTTCTTGTGCTTGATTCCATCACCTTTAGTTGAACACCATGTAACATTTCAACCCTCAAAAAAAAATATCTCAGAGTCAGATTTGGGAGCAGGTAGTGGGAGACAGTAGTAGCTGCAGCTGAACCCTACCTTGTTGCAGAATCATAATGAATATATTCTTCTTGTAAATTTTTTTAAGCTCTCATAAAGTGATTAGCCATTAAGTATCTGTATATTAAATCAGATTCAGGACAGAAATGTTAACTCTCTACATTAATTTCCCAAATGGGAATTTTAGGGGGAAAAAAGTAATCTCCCCATAAATTGCCTGATTTGAGACTCTTTCTTAAAACTATGAAAACAAGAAAAAAAGAAAAAAATCAAAGATTAAACAAAGGGCCGTAGCAGTATTGCATTAGAAAATCAAGTGTTCTATGGCACGCTTAGATACAGATAGACAAATAAAAGTAAATACTATTTCAAAAGACATCTATACCACTCTGTAACTGCACGTAAATAAATACAACAGCAGTATTTTAAGCACAGTTACTGATTTTAGAAGTGCAATATGAATTTGTTCAACATGTGGTTATTTAAAACCTGCTTTCACTCCCTACTGTTGATCTGGTTTACATTCACTATGTTTGTCTGATGCTTTTATTCACTCCTTATTGTTCATTCATAAAGGATTCATTATTGGAAGGACTTATTCAATTAAATCAAAGCCTTTTTTCAGTTTTAACAAGGCTACATCTAATATGTACTTGCAGTCAATGCAGATTTTTACGAACACATTAAAGGAAAGCATTAAGGTTTCAAGACAAAATATTAATAATGATGGTCCACAAACTTACATATTTTATATAGAAAACATGCAGGCTTTTGCCCTGTACCTTTTCAGAAATCTGAATGGCAAAAGGAATTGATCCTCTGTCCAGAATCTTCTAAAAGTAGACGCCACTATATTCATATTGTGATAAATGCAATGATCAGTTACAAAATAATGGAAAAATCTTGTTCATTTCAGAAATGAAAGTTACAGTTAATTGTCATCTGAGAATTATATGACTCACATGTACATATGGAAAGAGTCTGATATATACCACTAAATGTTATACCTATTCAGGTATCTTTTCAGTGCTATTTTCAGTTTGATCTGACATTCCTTGTCTTCAGTTGCAGTGATGCTGATTCCAGAATATAAGCATGAATCTTCAACATAAAAAAATCGGTAAGTCAGGCACTCAGTTCACAAGGGTGAGAGCACTGACTTAAAGTGATAAATTATCTTACTAGTAAGAACTCTGAGATAATCCTCTTCAGAAAAATGAATTGTAGGGTTTAACCAATGTCCTAATTTTTATTTATGTGACATTTAAAATGAACTATTGTTCACTATAGAAGTATGTATGTATGTAAATTTAAATGCACATGCGCGTATAGACACATACATATATACATGTTTATGTTTACTGCAGGTTATTTCTTCCTTTTAGTTTCCTAAAAGCTAGTCCTACCAGCACATATTAGAGAATCGTTAATTTAAAATTTTATTTTCCTTGAGCAAATATTTTTTTTAGAATTTAATCATGTTTTCACAGAAGATACCTGATAAATTAATTGTGCTGATTATCTTAATTTTCTACATAATGGTAATAGAATAGTCTTTACCTTTTTAATGCATTTTCAAACTAATAACTGTCCCAGTTATTACATACTTCCCTAGTAATTACCAACTGTTCATAAAGAATTATTTAGCTGTTAAACATGCCTTAATTCTCAAAAATATTTTAATCATGAGAAGCTTGATAAAAGAACTACAGAAATCATCAGTAACAGTATCACTTAATGCAGTGGCCCTTGGTTTAGGGTTTGTAACACACACTGGATAGTACAATAAGTCTTATGTACACAAGGAGTTTAGTACATCCCCAGCTATGTGCAGTCAATAGTCCTATCAAAGTCGGTGTAAATTAAAGCTTTCATTAGCATAAAGAGAAAAAAGGTACTATATTTTCATATCTTCAATATATTCATATGTTTATATATGCTTTTATTTATATTTAAGAGACTAACTGATAATATTGCTTGATTTAAGAGCATGGCTGGTATGTTTCAGGCTTGATTGATAAGCTACTCACAAACTGCTATTAAATATAACTCACTTTAAGCTTTATAAGAGTAAAATATATATTCATACTATATTCAAAACTGCATGGTAAATTTTTATTTCAGATATATGGACAAAATTAATGCAATGATCACATAATAAAAATCTGAAAAGTCAAGTAGCCAAGCCAAAACTGTCGTATTTTTATCTGCCCACATTCTGGATTACGGCTCTGTGAAAATGCTCTGTGAGCCAGGAGCAAAGACGCACAGCAGGGACAGCACTGTCACACAATAAATGCCCCAGGTTTCTTTACGAATAGCTCTCAGAAGTAGAGGAAGGTTTTAAGTTTGCTACAGGGCTTGATTTCGAGGGGAGAAACCTTTTGAGAGCAGCAAAAGCACCAGAGTTCCTATTGTAGGCTACATCCTGGTTTCATTGTATCATTTACTACCGAAACCCATCTGATCTTGTCCATTTTAATTGCAAGGGGGTACAGAACCTATTTTGCATCTGATCAACAAGCCTGAGAAATGGTTTGTAGTGAAAAGGAAATGAGAAGGACCAGGAATACAAATGAACTGAAGCATAAGCATTTCATAAATTCCTCCTTCCCTTCAAAATCAGTTCTAATCATTTATTGTGAAATATATTTAGGCTTAGTCCACAGCAATTTTAGTTCAAATAAATGCATCTAAATTTCTCCCATCTTTACCACTACAGAATTTTTTTTTGCTTTTTATTTAATAACTTTGCCAGCAGCATGCTGAACGTTATTTCTTTAAGAATGCAATCTATAGATTTATATTCCAAAATGGCTGGGAAAACCTTTGCCATGACTCCCAAGTTGCAACATGCTAGATATTCATAGGTTTCCAAAGCTGTTGGTTGAAACTATAATGAAAGGATTAAGGTTTATGCATGAATCAGCATCCCCTTGCCATAATGTCATGGTGCAGTGATCCCTGCAGAGCTGTAAGACTTGATTTAAAACAGAAAAGCTCAACACTGGCTCTCAAGCCAGCAGGATTAAACATCCAAAATCGTGCATATATTACCTCTGTGCTGAAACTACTATATGAAAAACTTGTTACAGTTATGGAGGTTTTATAGTACTCCACAGGAAGCCTCTTTCTAGGTGACTCCAGTGTCCTTCCAGTGAAAAAATATGTGAGTACATAATACAGCTATCCCTGTTTGAGTTGGTGGATTTAAGAGGAAAGGATTTAATCTTCACCAGCTTTCCTCTTTCCTTGTTTTGAAGGAAAAATCTGATGTCCCTGATGGTCAGCACTTCTCCAATTAGACTAGACTTAATTACACTGTGCTGAAGGACAATAAAGTCCAGTGGTTTGGATGCCTTCCAGTTCCGCCCCATGAATTACCTGCAGTGCTGTACCGCTGCCCCAGCTGTTAAAAGCCAAAGTGGTCCTGTTAGAGTGAACCACTTTCTCAACATGAACCACTTTCTTAACATTTGCCTTTACCAGCTAGGCTGTAATCCTGGGAATCATGGGTAAGTCTAGCCCACTTCTCTTGAGGGCTGTAACAGTAGTCATGGCAGTGAACGTTTCTCTTAATCGTGTCCTCAGTCTGAAGAAAGACTGCACCATCTCTCAATCAAAACCATTAAGCCTCCTAGTGACACTGACTTGCAAGGTGTCAAACTGCAATTAGATTCCAACAGCTACTCCTGATGACCTGTCAACACAGCTTTGCACAAGACTTGCAACAGTCCGACAACCTAAAATGACTATTTGTTGTGGATATATTATGCAAGTTAAGGCTATCTACTCAGAGTCTCCATTCCTCCTCTGCTACACACATATTCTGCTCACTTGGAATTTCAGAAACCTAATTGAAAAGTAGTACCAGTAATACAACTCGTTCATCTAAAACCTATTTGCTCCATCAGTGAGCTCTGAGCAAGCGCTGATAATAAGTTTGAAGATTCCTTTAGATAGTTTAACAG
Organism: Rhinoptilus africanus; assembly: GCA_013400135.1. Lineage (NCBI taxonomy): Eukaryota > Metazoa > Chordata > Aves > Charadriiformes > Glareolidae > Rhinoptilus > Rhinoptilus africanus. Next base: position 161,224 of record VXBO01011679.1, on the reverse strand, counting down.
TGGGGTTTTTGTTTGTCTGCTTTTAAAGCAAATGGAATTGTATGCCCCCCTTTCCCTCTGGTTCCTGCGTGGTGGCAGGGTCACACAGGCCGGGGCACATGGCCGCACACCGCTCTTCCTGCACCATCGCCTGGAGCTTCTGCAGCCTGAGAATGGGCTGGTTTGTGGTTTTTAAATTGAAAGCTGAAATATTTTGGTTCTTAATTTTAGAAAATTTATTTGGTATTCTGATGGCAGGAAAAGGTCATTACTTCTATGATGGTGTAAGCCTGCCGTTACATTTTGTGAAGGAAAATTACCTTGCTGGAGTGAAATACCTGGGTGAATACTGAACCATTTTAAGTTTCATATTATCCTACTTTTCTGTGACCTTCTTTTACAACTGCATTGTTTAACTGTTGATAGTGCTGGTTTGGAGATAGGTTCTTTGTACGCTACTCTGAAAAAACAAAAAAAAAAACCAACCTGCAGATTTTTCAGTATTTCAAATGAGAACAAGCATAAAAGAAACAAAAAAAAAGACAGATCATCTTTAACCATTTGTGCATGCAGTGCTCTGCAACCAACTGCTAAATTCTGCTTCTTATGTGGCAAGTATTTCTCTTCAGAACTCATTGTTCTCCAAACAAACCTTTCTTGGAAGGTAATCAAGGAAATACTATATATATTTTTAGATAGGTTTCACTAGTCAAATCCAATTGACAAGATAAGTTGACTAAATCATCAGTGGTGACTAAGGTGATGAAAAAGCAAGTACATTATCACGTTTTAATTTGGTGCTCTTCAATCCGCTTGAAAATGGGAGCCCTGGACAAGGTTCAGGCAAGGGGAAACCTGAAACCTCCCTTCTGCTGGATGTCTCAAAGTCCATCACTGCAGTATACAGCCTACACATGTCATCTGAGTATTGTAAGAGTTCTCCAAGGAAGACAGCTAAGCTCAAGAACAAGGCAGGTGTATGACACGAACACTGATAGAAAACTTGATGGGGTTGGAGAAAAATATGTATCCTTTACTTTCTCAAAGACCAGGTGGCTATACTTATCTCTAGTACTAGTAGGAAAAAAAAAATAATATTCTGGCTTTTCACACAAATTATTTTCAGGATTTCACCGACTTCACAGAACTGAGAAACACAGAAAGACCCATCACATTTTCGCAGAATGACATCTAGACCACTACACAACCCCTTACTTCACGGACACTTCTAGTAACACGTACTGCAAATACTAACCACAAGCAGCTCTGGTTGCTGGAAACGTGCGTTACCGAAGAAAGGAAGAACTCCCTAAGCAGCTTTGCAAAGGCTGGCGAAGTAGCCTCAGTGTGGCTGGTTACGTGCTCTGACCTTTTCTGACTTCAGCTATGCGTGCTATACCCTCCCATCCTCACACATGCCATTCCAAGAGCTCGGTGGCTTGCGCTCTTGCACCACCTATCCCAGCCTGTGTGCCGAGACACCTACAAAAAAATAAACCAACCCAAAAAGGTCGCCAACGGAGGGAAATTGCTCTCGCTGACTGCTCATCTTCAGATTCAGTGTCCCTTACGGCTTGTCTCCGGGCGGGATGGGGAAACGCCGGGCGGCCGATGAGCCGCAGCTGGGGAAGAGCAGCCGGCACGGCACCAGAACGGGCTGGGCTACCTTCTTCTCCCTCGCTGGCCCTACCGCTGCCGGGCCACCGGTTTCACCCGCATCGGGCCACCTCAGGCGGGGGTGCCCGAGGCCCCTCCTCGCTGCGGGAAGGGCGGGCAGAAAGCAGGCGTGACTGTGGGACCCCCACCCCACTCCACGGGCTCCTCTCTTCGCCTTCCCGAGCGACGCGTGTGCTCCGCGACACGCGTGGGGCCGGACCCGGCCTCACCGGAGGCGGAGCCAGGGCAGAGCCCCACCGGTTGCCCGCCGACGGGCGAGGGCTGGCCGTCAAAGGCGCGGGGGCG
>VXBO01011679.1:87868-158374 GCA_013400135.1 Rhinoptilus africanus | reverse complement strand
GCTGCCGCCGCTCCGCTCCTCGTCCCGGCTCCGGAAATGAAGGTGGGAGGGGGGGGACGGACGGCGACGGCGCCGCTGTGNGGGGTATTCCCACCTCCCTCTCCGCCCCGCCTGGCCCCCCGAAAGAGCGTCCGTGAGGCGGGGTGCCCCGGCCCCCGGCCCGAAGGTCGCCTCCGGGAGGGACGCGCCGACCCGCGCGGCGTGCGGAGCCCCTCGCCGTTGGGCTGCTCGAAAGGGATAAAAAATCAGAGAAACGAGTCGGTCACACGCCGGTTTCTCCTCAGTGACAGCGGGAGATGTTAGTTTGTGTGGAAAGGAGAAATGGAAAAAGAAAAAAGCACAAAAAAACCCCAACGCCTATTTTTTTTTTTTTCCCCAGTTTTACTTATTTATTTATTAAAATGTCACCACTCCTCATTAGGATGGCATTTGGATGTACCCAAATGTCAGGTGTCAGATGTACCTTCCAGGTATACCTGAAAAGCATATTTTTAACTGCCGTAACCAAAACAGAAGAGTTAATAGGCAGGAAGGTTTAAACCTACACAGATGTTTCATTTTCATGTCTAATGGCGATTATTATTTTCTTTTCAAGATGGGCTCCAGCTATATTATTTACTGCAAGCTAAATTTAACATTTTTCAGCTTGGCACGAGGTCTGTTGCTATGCACCGCACTCACGCACACATGGGCACACAGGCAGGCACACAGACATCTTACAGAAGAAGCAGCCGTGTAGCAAGATTGTGACTGTGGCCATCAGTTTGCTATTAAATGATCATTTGCAGGTACATATTTTTTAAATTTGTTGTTGTTGTTGTTAATAAAGATGAGGAAAATCCGTGTAGGAAAGGATAATGGTGTTGCATTGCCTTTTCCTTTTTTTTTTTTTTTTTTATTATTAAAATGTTTTGATTCTCCTTTCCAGAGACAAAGAAGGGTCTCAAAGCTGCAGATGCTCAGTTGTCAATACAAGCACATACCCTGAACACATAGGATGTAGGCAGTTTGAGGCCCTTTTACCCATCACTGATTCATGACAAGTTCAGTTTCATTTGAGTCATTTCACCAGGAAATTCTGTACTGGCTTCTGTCTGTACCTGTGTCATCATCTCTCCCTCACCACAAAATGAGCCTGAAAAAGAAAAAGAGAGTGAGCTTTTACACTCTGAGCTTACGGACGCTATGGTGTTATTTGGGTGGGACGGCAGAGCGACTACAGCCCTTCCTTGCCCTCTCCCCCAGCCTGGACCCCTCCCCAGCAGACAGGTTTTGTGCTCCACGATAAAACCCACCACTGAATTCTCTGAAAGGAGCAAACAGTGTCACTGTGACAGCTGATAGACTAAAGTATCAGAGGAAAGCTTGCATCCAGGTAGTCCTCGCTGCACCCTGCACAATGAGATGTACCAGCATGTACTTTTAATAAATACTTCAGTGCAGTATTGCCAGTCTCTAACAGGAGCACAGATAAGTGATCAACATACACTTTTTCCACCCAGGTCTGAAAAATCTCTGTAGTTATACCAACTGAAGTTAAAATGCTACAGAAATCTCAGTTTGAAGATTGTACTTTATTTAATATTTTATAATAAAACAAAAAATCCTGTTTGCCAATATACGCTACAGCTGCAGATGAAGTAAAATATAAAAAGGATTAAGATGGTGCAAAATATAACACTGGAATCTAGAAGAATTACGCTTTCTGAAATGATTGTCTTTACAGTTATGGAAAGGATTTAAATCTCTAAATGGTTTTGGTTGCTTGGTTTTGTTTTGGGGTGGGTTTTTTTGTGTCACAGAGAACTGCTACTCCACATGCACATCAAGACCTTTGTCAGATACAGTAAAAATAATTCATTGTGATGCATGTTTTATCTGGTTAGATAGTAAAATGCTATTTTATTGGTTATGCTAAACTGTGGATAAATGCTAAACTAAGTTTGGATCCCACTGTAGTGGGCAGTACACAAGTGACCTTACCTGAGTCAAACAATTTATAGATGAAGGTCCTGAACGCACTTTCTGTCATAAGAGTGTCACACTTGCTACATATTCCAAGTTAAAGACCTGCAGAACACAGCACAGCAGGTAGGTAAAATGAAAGTGACCTGAAGAAGTTAATTGCCAATTACAACTGGGGGCTTGTACAGACTATTTGTGGTGAGTTAGTAACAACTGCCATGGCAATTACATCTGATTCCACCCCGGCTGATGATTTTCTAATGCATATTTTTCCATTACAGAATTGTGAGTAGGTATATATACACATCAGGTACAATGTTTGTGTGTGTGCCTGTATGTGCATGTAATAGTCCAGATTTGTATCATCATGGTAGGACATGCAGAAAATATGCCAAATTATGTGGCCATATTCTGCTCTTGGTGTGCCAGAGAAAAGTGAAAGATTTCAACTGAGATGAGTAAATACAAGAGGACAGCATGGGCTAGTGAATCAGCAAAAAAACAGTTTAATCAGAATTTAATAACAGGGGAAAAATGTTGATAATAAAATAAGGCCTTCTTCAACTCTATTTTTTATAACAGTCCTATGCTAATTGAAAAGATGCAAGCAGGCAAAGGAGAAAAAAGAAATTTATAGGTGATAGTAATTTATGACTGTGTACTAAGAATAGACATACTCATTAACACTGCGTAAAAAAATCAGACCACATTAGTGGGAACCACATTCAATACTTTTTCCCCAAGAAAAGGAAAAGAATCTAGCAAGAGGTAAGTAAGGACTGTAATCTTAAAACTGGAAGATTATATTCCTGTATGCAATCTTCTAAATCCATGATAAAAGCTCACATAAAAATGCATTAGTTCAGAATCTGAACAAAGCATCAATGTGGGGACTGTTAATAATAAGCATCCATCACTTGTTGAAAGGAACATAGCAGTGCAATAATAATGAAAACAATGACAGATGACAGAAGGCCAGATATCAAATAATAAGATGTCAAACCCCTAAAAAGGCCAAGTGCTTAATCCTGATTCCATAGAAGTCCAGGAGAGATTTGCTACTTATTGAAAAGAATGCAGATTCAATCATGGCTGCATTCGATTTAATAGGTTCTAATGGATGATATTCTGAACATAAGGTAGAAGTTGTTGAGGGAGCTAAAAAGGGCTAATATATGGGCTAATCAGAAATAAGTATGACTTTATCAGGAATACATTTCCTCAGTGATTCATCCTGGCACAATCCTGGTTGAGACAGTGGCTGCAATTCAACCAAATGTTCATATGTTTCAGCAGGTGCACAGGAGACATGGAAAGGAACTTGGAAATGACTGAAGAACTGGAAATTTTTGCCTTGCACTCAGAGACGGTCAGCAATCGCTCCAAACACTTATCAAAAAGACAATTCAGGAATTACTTAATGGCATGGAGTACATGCTCCAGGAAAGTAATTTTGATTATATAAAGCATCTGAGGAGATGGATGCAGTTAAAACCCCAGTATTTGAGTCCTGATATTAATCATATTCAGATTAGAAATAAAGTTCATCTTTTGTTTTGCTGATTTAGTAATGTGTTATCGACCATGGCAATCACATGCTGTGCATTGTAGTGAATCCCTCAGCCCTGGAAAAATCTCTGCTAAAATCAGATTCTTTTCTAAAAGTCTTTACTGAAAAGGTTAAATTCTGAGATGGCCCTTGGACAGAGCTCTGACTAAATGCTTGTAGTGGTCCCTTCTGGCCTTATATGCCATCAATATTTGGGTTTTATATCCAGATTTATTGTCATTATTTCTCTTCATTAGAAAAAAACTTTTAAAATATGCAGATTTTTTAGGATGCAAAAATGCTGTACTGATACACTAATCCTTTGATTCTATGGCTGGTCAAGAAATTGTTCCCTTCAAAAAAGATTGTCGTCTTTGGATTTTTGAAATCTGCAGAACTTTTGCAAATACCTGTCAATGTACATAAAGAAGAAATACCAATGAAAGTTTCCAGTTCCAAACTTTTCTTAAATCATTTAGTCCCATCTGTTCATTCTGTATCTCAAGAGTCTTTTTAAAAATAAAAAGTACATCCTGATCTCCCGCGCTTGTTCTGCTTCCTCTCCTGATTAGCAAACACATACTGTTCCCATTAACAGTACATATACCCAGGGATGATACGCACTGAGGAAAAGCTTAGGCTTCTGTGATTCTGATGGTGAAAAAAGCAACATCACTACTCCAAGGTATAGCTAATGTAAAATAATTAGTGATAATTGTACAGCTTTAAGTTCCCTTTGCTGTAAAGTAGCTGCCACAGCACAGTTTGTTACTAGCTTAGCTAGCCATTGTAGGGAATTTATAGTGAATTGGGATTTACTATATTTATCTGAGCTACTTGCATTCTTCCTATTTGCAAGAAACATTATATTTATTTTGCTGATAAAATCACTTAGGTATAAACTGAACTATCCACACACATGGAAAATCTGCTATAGATTACTTCAGTTTATTCTGCTGATATTATAGCAAATTGCATTATTAAGGCTCCAGAGAAAGATAAAAGGAACAATTCCAGATTAGGCTATGCATGCTAAATCCATGATTCTTGTCCGGCAGTATCTTCCTTTTTCTTCCAACAATAAAACTAACTTCCATTGCTTTGTCTCAATCCCAAGGAATAAATTTCTTATTCCTGTCCTAGTTTTTCCTGCCTACCTTCTACCTCTCTTCTTGCTTGCTGTCTCCTTCCTTGCCTAACTTCCATCTGGTTTTCCAAAGCATCACCACCAGAATCTTTCTTTTCTCTCTTGTTATTTTGATTTTACCATCCCCATTCCCTCTTCGGAGCACAGCTAATTCAAATGTGTTAGTTTTTTGCTTTAGACTGTAACAGCCAGCCTTGATCCTCTCTCTTTTCATCTGCCACTTCACCCATCTGTTCCATGAGCCATGCCAGCCTTGACTCCAGCGTTGTTTTTCCATCTCATCATGTTCTTATTCCTTTTTTCCATGTCGATGTCTATGTTTGAAATATGAACCCTACACCCATTTTTCAGGTCAGTTCTTAATCATTGAAATTCTTCTTTAGCCTTGCGTCTTTTCTGTCACCTGTGAGAAATGTATTACTCATTATTCATAACAAAAAGCCCTTTGGGGATGACGAAGACATCGGATTTCATATACTGGTGGACTGTACTCTGCTGAGGTACAGTACTTGTCAAATCGCCTCTCCACCTCCGTTCTCTGCATTCATAAACAACACGGTAAAATGTTAAAAGGCAAATACAAGCTGACAAGAATGTTATAGTCTGCTCTCCATTGACATATCTGTGGTTCACTTCTGTTGTTACTCATTCTCTGATTTCTACCCACTTGTGACTAGGGCCTTTTTTCTGTACAGCAGAAGCAATTTCCCAAAAACTAGGCGTTTTCTCCCTCAATGATCATTGCACCATGTGGTGAGCCCACATCTTCAGAAGTCCAAGCAATGATAGCAAGGAGCAGCTCCAGATCAACAAATTACAGACAGATAACATGTGCCATTGATAATAACACTTAACATTACGAATATTGTAGGAAGTTGTTTCTGTCACTGTAGTGAGTGTACTGAGGCAGGACTTTGAACAACGTTACTGGACAAATATCAGCCAGTGTGAAATGGACCATGTAATGATAATTCTTGAGATAAAGAAGGCACATTCTTAGTTTAATGTTCATAAACGCTACCCATAAAATATATGCTTACTCCACCTACCTTAGAAACCTGGAGAAATCAACTGATACTTTGGAATTTGAACCTGTTGCAAATCTGATGCCTTGACAAGGTCAAAGAATGTCTAAGGCTTGACTGCTTTTGATATTACGACAAGGTAAAATTAGTAAATGAACACTGAACTCTTTAAGAGAATGGAAGTTCTGACAGCGGTATTGCACTGCTAGTCAATACTCTATTTTATGACCTCACAGAGCATTTGGGATAACATTCAAATAAGCTTTGCAGAGATGTTTTCAACCACAGCAGAACTAATGAATCCCTAACTTCTAAGCTAAACTCCTTAATCCAAGTAGGACAGCTTCTCAGAGGATTTTGCAGTGCAGGAGCGAATGCTTCCTACCAGTTCTTGTCTGGAGCAGCACCCGCGCCACCTCACTTGCAGCCTTTGCACAAGGCTTCGTGGCCAAGAGCTCTTCGAGCAAGCAGGAAAACTGCAATGACAACACTAGTGTTAACCCTGCTTTTGGGCTGGAGACCAAACTGGTCAGAAGCCAGCCCAGGGGAGGGGAAAGGGTGGTGTGTCACCTCCGTCCCGTGGGGCTGGGACACCCAGTTCCTGGCTACTCAATAGAGCACAGGCAATTTGGCTAGCTGTCAACGTGGTGAGAAATATGGTGGTAACAGACTGCTTTGCTGCTCCCTCCACAGTAAAACAGAACAAAATTCATTGCCGTGGCCAATGGAGTAAATGAAATCCCCATTTTTCTTCTTTCACAGGGGTGTTTCCCTTTTAAGACTTGTGGAAATATCAGAAGGTACACAGGCGTCGGTTTCCATTAATACCAGCATCACTGGTCTCGGTCTTAACCATTTTGCACTGAACTGACGACACAATGCGGTTTTATGCATCCGCGGGTAATTGAGAATTAGGTCATAGATTCATTTATAAGCAGATTGTGTGAAGCTGGATATTTTTTTTACTTTAAAAAAGTAAAAACCCCCTTCTTTTAAAAAACGAGATGCTCATGTTATGAATTTAGTTTAAACAATGGCTATGTGCACTTTATTGGGATCACATTTATAGTTTTACAGTTTTGTCAGGGCTTCTGTCACTATGAGAATAAAGCAAAATTGAAGTTATAGTGAATAAGAGATTAAACACAGATCAGGCAAATATTCCCTGCTATGTTTTTCGTAAGAAATAATAGAAAAATGATACTGATCATATAAAAACACTTGAGCAAATGTTAAAATAATGTACTCTATGACACAAATAAGTAAGAGACAAATAGTGCTGTTGCAGAAATTATACTATGGAGCTCAAGCACTTAGCAACATTAAAAATAAATTAGGTTGAATGAGACTTGCATGAGACGATATTAATTCCTTTCTTGAGGAAATATCCAAAAGATATAAAGATTTTGTTTTGTTTTGCTTTGTTCAATTATCCACTGCAGGCATTTTACACTACTCTTGGAAAAATCCCATAAAAAATAGGATATAAGATTAAAAGGACTGCTGTGATTTGAAACATCAGCTCTCTTACCCTTATCATTGCCATCGTTCAGCAACAGAAATATCTTTTGGGTTCACTGTTTACTTGTTTGGCATCGATAACTTTTATTTTGAGAAAATCATCTTGTCAAGAAACAGCTCACTCCAGTTATCGCAGGAATGTAGAGAGTTGTGCTCAACAGAAGTCTATTTTTAGTTCTGAAAAACCACTTCAGTGGTTCAGTCCCAGAACTAGTTCACAGCACAGATAAGAAATATTTTTACCTTCACCTCTGCATAGGCCTATCTTCCCAGAGATTAGCTGTGATAAGGCGTGATGTTAATGGCAAGCTTTTACAGAAGGAAAAGCAGCAAACCAGAAGTGGAAGACAAAAAGAAACAATTCTTATGAGGCACTTAATTACATACTTTGGACTCTACATCATAGTAAACATGCAGAAAATAACATTCTTCTATTTGCACAATTGCTGTAAATACAGGTTTTAATTGCAGAGCTTATCATAGAAAAAATTCTGCTTGTAATAGTTGTGGCATTAAAGACCACCTAAATGACGCTGCTTGTCTTTACTGAAACTTTCTTTGCGTTACAGTAGAATGCTGTCTTACACAGATTAACTGCTGGCCATTATTAGAGTCTATGTAGTTGCCATTTAACCTGAGACTTATCTTATTCCCTGCTAATTACATTGCCCTAATAAGATGTACACATAGAGATGATGTGCAAACGTAGCTGCCCTCAGAGCAATTTTAAATTTATGGTTTCCTTTCATTACAGGTCAACAGACACAGCACAATGCATCAAGGGCTTAAAAAGAAGACAAGCTGATGGGGTTTCAAGAGCAGCTCAAAGACGATAGTGATGAGTACACAACAAAAACCTAACCTTGAGCTCATAAACATCACTGTCCTGAGTCTAAACCAGCTACAAAGAAAAGCAACCTGTGGACAGAGAGGATGTTTGCCACAGCTAGGAATGTGTGGCCAACGGCAGGCACATTTCTTTAAGGATCCATCATCCTCTGTCCTATGTTTTGGTTTTCCTCAACCTGTCAGTACCAGCTGTAGCTACTGTGAATACAGCATTTATGCCTTTCTGTTGAATCAAACAGATCTGCTGATGTGATCTAATGATCTATAACTAAAACTATAAAAACTGTTCACTGGTGGTATCCAAAGTAAATATGAGTACTGAAAGGCATTTTCTGCAGGAGAACCCTCACCACCGTTTGCCTGTATCCTGCTGGGCTCCCTATTGTTTTAGCAGTAATAAGAAAATAGGACCTTAATTTTAGAGGTTGATCAGCTGTAGCAAATAAATGTCAAAGGCAATGAAATAAGCTTACCCAAAATACACAAGATCTCCCGTAGAAAAAACAAGGGAAATATAAACAGATCAGAAACTGCTAGCCTCAGACATGTATCTAGAATAATCCAGTTCTTACTGATGCTTTCATACCAGAATAGTAGCAATAGTTCAGATTTCTTTTCTTTACAGTAAGAAGAGTTGTGTTATTTGAGGCAGTTTGGGAAAATCACAAATCTCTCAAGGACTCTGACTGCTGCTGCTGAACAAGATAGCAGAATGCAATATTACTTCTTCGCAGTTATTACAGTGCTGCACTAAAAAAAATGCCTGTACTATAGATGTTATGCTTTGGAGTGGAATTTTCTCTATTCATCATTTAATTATTTCATAATTTTATTAATTATAACCCATCTCAACACAGTGTCTCATTAGAACAACAAACAATTTGGTGTTATTGATAAATGATTGTGCGATACATATGCATAATCAGTAACAGTAACATCCCATGAAAAGACAGTGAAATTAAATGTATTGAGAACACCACCCTTCATGGATTCCCGCAATCTTTTGCTTTTGAATGTCAACCAGAAAGAAACCCCGATTTCCGACAAGAGCGGTGCTGGGCTCCCACTCCATCCTGGAGGAGGCAGTAAGCAATCCGTGAGTCAGAGAGATGCATGGCACTCACTTTTAACTTTCTGTACATAAACCAGCCCCCAGGTGATATACCTACACTGCTGTTGGATCATGTCTTATAAATGAGAGGCTCTATTGCCTAATGTGAGCTTCCCACCTCAAGGATTTAGCTAACAAACCCCAGGAAATGTATCCATCCTTTTCAGTATCCCTTTTGTTAATTTATTCACTACTAATGAACCTAAAATACCAATTAATTACTATATAGCATTACTAATATTAACAATCTACAAAAAATGAGATAAAAATTAATCACTGTTTTCCTTTAAAAAAATAGTACTTATCGATTGCATCATATGTGATGAAACTTGTTCTGTGATTGCAATTGAGGGAGCTACTCCAGCACAGCATTTAATATCCCGTGGTCCACATAGTTCACTCTATGCCAGGGCGGTGAATGATTTATTTACAGGGAACTGAAAAAATACACGCTATGATATTGATGTACTTCGAAAATACTTGCAAAACAAAATAATAGTAATGGAAGCAGTTATTAAATCCTGACAAGCTGTTTTCATGAAGGCTTAGTCCTAAGAAGGCCATTATATTAAATATGGATATTTATGCCCATGTACATTAAATTATAAAATAAGAAATGCACTGTATTAAAAGATACAACTTCTTCCTTTCTTGTTCTGCAGATTCTTCTGTGGAATTCGTATCCAAGGAAGGAACCGAGAGGTTATTAAAGAATCCTTTTTAGAGATCAAAAAGGAGTAATACTGAAGGGAAGAATGTATATACGGTGGGTTTGATCCTTCTCTGAGAGTAATTCAGAAAGAGCTACAGCGTAAAGTCAACGTAAATGAGGGTAATATCATGGATTTGACATCAGAGCCAAACTACTTCCAAAAATGTTAAGACTGGGGTAAGAAAAGTATAGATATCCCTACTGTACACCACTGAATCTTTTATTAATAATGACTGAAAAAAATGTTATTATTTTTTGTGTGCATAACAGTAGTGCCTTAAGGCAGTGTACAACATCTATCAACAGATTATTTTTCATCCCAGCCATGACCAATCTAAACCAAAGGCCCTTAGCGCAACAAAAAGCAGGGTTGTTTTAATCTACTGTTTTATGCAAAGGAACGTAAGAAAACAGAGGAAACAGCCCTCCAAACTTGTGCAGGAGACCTGGGAGAGGGACACCTGGGTCTCTTCAGTTGCTGGATACTGTGCTGAGCTACAGACCGTCACTTACGTGTCATGTTCGAACTCACACTGCACATGGAGCCTTCAGTCATGCACCACATGCCAGTCGGCCAACAGCAGTCATTTTACTGCTTGGTCAGAGAAAAAATAATTTTGTTGATATTGAATTCTTGCAGCAAAAGCTGGCAGAAAGGCTGTGTTATGGGAGGGCATGCTGGTCAGGCCCAGATATAAGGTCAGTATGGACAAGACTACCTAGTCTTTTCTACAAAGCGGTATTTTTCTTTTCAGCCGAGAAATGAAAACTGTTGAAAGATTCAATGTTGTCCTGTCTTTTAAGGCTGGAATCTCCTTTCAGCCAAAATAATTTATTCCAATTGTCAAAGCTCATCAGACTCTCAGCGTGAGTCTTGCATAAATGGATTTATTTCTGGCTGTTTCATTTGCACACTCCACGAAATTTTTTTCCACCTATTTAATTTCATCAAGACTTTCCTCACAGAGACCAGTAAACTTACTGCAAGAGCACTGTAATGTAAAAGACACTATCTCTTTCTTATATTCCTGTGGAAAAAAATAGGATAAACCACAATACGCTTTAATAATTCATATACTTTGAAAACTTCCCATTTTAAGATGCTGTTCCTGAAACGGAAACAATATGGAAGCATATGATAAATAAAGCAATAAAGCCGTGCTTATGGGTAGCAGATAATAAAGTGCTGCCAACTTGGATACGCATTTTCTGTTTAAGATCTCCCATGGTGAAATTCATAATATTCCGTATTCTACAGTAGTGGTGTAAAATTCTCCCATGAAACTGCAGTGTCTGGGAATACTACTACAGCATTGTTGCTATTTTTCTGAATAAAGTGCCTCTCTGTTATAAGAAAACTCATCAAGTGGAAAACGTGATGAACATGTAATTGCAAAGGCACGGAGTTTGGGAAACCTAGCCATGTTTTCCTTTGCCTATTTTGCGTTGAAGGCAGCAGTACAGGGCAGGTCCTGCACAGGGGCTCTTGCCTTTGTCCATGCCCCTGAAGGGTAGCCATAACAAGTCAAGCAGCAGTAGATCCTCCAAGGCCATCTTGGCTTTAAGACCACAGCAAGGGAAGAGATTTAAGTCCAGAGAAAAAAAGCAGGGCCAGTATGATCCTCTCCTGCCATTATGCACATTTGCTTATTCATTTAAGAAATTTATTTATTTAAAAACTTTTCACCTCAGGGAAACAACCAACTAGAAAATCTGAAGAATTAATAAATTAAGACTAAAGTTTAATTCCACAAAGTAGATTATAGCTCACGGTGGATGCTGTATATCACTTGTATTCGCTTGAAAAAAGAAGATTGCTTCTGTAATAGCCTGATCCTGAAGCACATCCAGGAGGGGAATGGAAGTAGAGCTGCCTCAGAAGCTGACACAATCAGACAGATATTTTAAAAAGCCTACAAAGATCTTACACCCTACAGTGGGCTGAGGCTAAACAGGATTTGTCAGAAGCAGGAGCAGGTAGTAAGACAGGCTTTGTCAAAAGCAGAAACTGATGTTGGAGTGTTATTGGTCAAAAACATTAGTTTTTACAGTCAGTTCCTGTCAGTATTATGCTTTTGAAATAGCCAGTCTTCAAATTAATGTTTTCCAATGAGCTGGCCTTTGGGAGTCAAAGAAACAAACAAATTAATCTGAAAGAATGAGCCTGCCTGAGACGCTGATAAATCTGTTACGACAAAGTAAGGCTTATTAAACACTGAGAAATGTATTTCCCTAGGTCAAATGCAAGTTTTAAGGTTAATAGAGAAAATGAACATTTAAAAAAAGTCACATGAACTACTTCTTTATCCTGCTTTTGACAAGAAATTCATGATTAAATACACTTAACTCAAAAATATAATGCATGTAGTGAGGTGCTACCCAAATAACACAATATTCTGAGTTACAGGGACATAACTGAAATGGGATAACATAGATGATGTTAAAATTTGAGAAACAAGGGAGTCTCAGGTCTTTTCACATATTACCATTCATCTGTTCTTGAACATCAGCGCTGGTTTGTCTTCATGAACTCCATCAGTGTCACATGCACAATCTTTGCTCTGACTGTATGGAGATGAAAGGTAGGATAGCTGAAGCGTATTTCCAAGGAAATAACTCAGTCTTGATAAAAGGAGGGCTTTGCAGAACAGAAAAGCTAAACAGTGCTATTGATTATCACAATGTATGCTACAGCGAAAGAAGGTGGAAACACAGGGGCTGCCTACACGCAGCTTTTCCTCTCAGCAGCAGCCGCGGTTTCAGCAGGGATTTTTCTTGCAATTTATGGCGTTAGAGAAGGATTCCTCTGAGTTGAAAGGCTTTTGCAAGGGACAGTGGGACAGCAACTTGACCTGCTATACTCAGGAGGGTTTATTGAGCCCCCCAAACCTCTTGAATTTGCTTCCTCAAGTGAAAAATTACTCCACTATGTGGATGTTCATAGAAAGAAACAGACATACGCACAAATACATATATACATATATATACGTATAAGGAAAAAACTGACACTATTCACTGCCACAGCCTGAAGCACACATCAGTTAGAAGACAGTTATCAAACCTTATCCTTTCTACTCCACGTGTCCCCATACTTCTTCCTTTCACAGAACGTCATCTGGCTTAAGCAAATGCCTGGTGGCACAGAAACTTTTAGTAACCCGTGTTGTCTTACTAGTTGGTTTCCGTCACTGTGAAGCATACTTTAAGGCAATAAGGGGAAAGACTGTTAATTTTCTTGTACTAAAAGACCTGTGGTTTATATACCTGCTGTCTCATAGTTAATGGAGCCAGGCAGACTTCAAATTTACCTCAATACTCCAAAGAAGATTTGACTAATGAGCTTGAAGATCCTTCCAATACCTCCCCTGTTTGGAGGCAGTCAGTCAATGCTGTTCTCCAGAACCCTGATGGGCACTGATGTGTTGAGAAGCACCACGCTGAAAAGTACTCGGTGCCCCTCAAAACCAGGGTTGACCTCCATGGACAACCTGGAAGCCAAAAAAACCCTTTTATAGTCTTAGTCTCATTAGTCTCACTAGTCTTTTTAGTCTCATTATTCTTTTAAAGAGCTACAAGCCAATATCCACTATTAGAGTTAGGGACTTTAAACAGAATGGCTCTTTTAACATCTAAAAGGGATAGTCTTATGAGCAAGACTCAGTAGGCAACCTTATTCATGCTCAGGTGGGCGAATCCAGCTCATTCTTTTACATGTGTATTGGCTTGGGAAAATGAGTTTAATTTTTGGCAGTACCGGTGAACACTTTTGTCAGCACACAGAATTAGATCTGGCAGAAATCCTGTATGTCATCAAGAGCCATAGAGAGAATATTTTACAGTGGCATCTTTCACATCACCAGTGGGAAAAAATAATCCAGTTCTCGCACACAGTGCGTCATACAGAGTACATCTACATTTCGCAGACAAGGGCTGATAAACACCCACACGAGCTAACTTTAAACCAACTGTTTGAGGCAGCATAAAGCTTTGCGGGGGTTAACACCAAAGTATATTTTTTTAATTTCCTACGCCAGCAGGTAGGCTTCCCAGCCGAGCTCACCGTTACCATGGCTACGTTGCCAGCCATCCCCAAATCAGCTAGTTTAAAGCTAATTTGGATAAGCCTGCATTAGCTACAGACATTTTAGTTGACTGCAGTGTAGACATACTCATAGCAGTGAGGGTTTTCAGAAAGATTTCAAAATAGCCATGTAATTTTTTTAAAATGTCTGCTGATGCTACTACCACTGATGAAATGAGGACAGGTGCTGGGAATTAAGGGGATGGGAGCCTTTCTTAAACAAGTCATAATGCAAGGGAGTGCTGGAAGCAGCCCCGATTGTTTGTGATTTATTTGATACAATGGTATAGCAAAAAGCACATCAATGCAAAATTTATGTCTTTAAACTGCGTTTTGTTTTCTTTATGTTCCATTGTTTATTCAAGTGTAGAGCGTCCTACGAAAAGAACTAGTTTCTGTATCTTTCAGGCGCCACAGATGACCCTAAGTTTTCTTTTTTTTTTTTTAGTAATTCTATATATTTATATAAAAGGAAGGTAACTGTTGTAGCATATTATGACTATACAGAGCAATTAAATTGTTAGACACAATTTAATTGAATTGTAGACACAAACAAGACTATTATTCAATCTCTCTGTGTCTGAATTTCTTTTTCTTTTCACACTATCTTCCCTAATCCCAGAATCAGTATACCAAAACACCGGATACAGTGTCCTATCATTGCCTCATCTGCTATACAGTGCATTTGTACTCATTTCTGCACTAAGCTATCTCTACAGCCTCAGAAATCACTTGACATTGCATATGTTCAGGTTTCGCTGTCTTGGAAATAAATAATTTATTGTTATCTATTCTATAAATATCCTCAGCACAAGTCATCCAATAACCATAACAGTAAGCTGCTTTAATTGAAGAAGAGACCAATGGTCTCAGCTGCATTATAACGTCTCTTGACAGATTACCTTAACTGCTATGACAGCTATGACAGACCGCTTAAGTAAGTTATTGTCTCTCTTAAGAGTGAAATACTTTCAAATAAAGATTACTTGTAAGTGCTTTTCCTTCAAAATGATTATACGGGCAGATCAATCTCTGTGGGTCATGCTCACTGAAACTACTCCAAAAGGCAATGTTACTGCTTTCTCTTTAACGGACAATAGGGCACTGAAGACGCTCTCTCTTTACCCACATATTTCCTGTTAACAGGTCCAAATTAATGTGAAGACTTTGAAGAATGAAAGCTGCTCAGCAATGTTTCCAAGTGGTCAATCTTCTGTATGCTGCACTTAGAGAAATAAACTTCCTTCCTCGTTCAAAAGACAGACTAATCACATACACCATCTCAGCTAGAATTAATGTGAGACTGAAAAAAAGAAATGCCAAAACCCACTACAGAGCTGCTCCTAAAACTGAGTGTCAAATATGAGTACAACCTGCAAGAGAAAGTAAGGTATGGATTACTCCACATAGCACTTTTCACTCATCCTAACAGGGAATAGCTCATATACTTTTCAAGTCACATATTTGCTTATTGTATGGCTTAAATCTGTGGATGCAGCTAAGCAATGAATTAGTTCATCTCCATGGAAATTCCTGAGGCAGTGTTTGAATGCATTCTAAAATCCTGAAATAGAAAGATATCTAAGTGGCCATATCACTTTGAAAGAAAGGAATGAATTATTTGGATACTGCCCTTTGATATTTAAGAGCTGAGAAAATACTGAGGTTTATGTTAAGGGCAGAACAAAAATTTGTTGCTCTCCTACTAGTAATCAGGATAACTTAAATCTCAGCTCAAACACAGATGGTCTCTCCCTCAGAAACAGATTTTGCTGTCACACAGTTTATTCAGACATCATGACTAGTTAATCTAGTTACTAATGTGTGCTTCATGAGCCTCACCTTTGTTACTACTTGAATGTCTCAATTTCTACAATTTTAAATTCATACTGGATGGAAAGTTTCCATAGCTGCCCATTTTTTTACGTCCATTTATTTTTAAGTTATTTTTTTACTTTCATATATGACTATCAAGCAACATCCTATGCCCCCTATAGAGTTTTATATTTGCATCCCACTTTGGAAATAAGTTAACAGGGGGAATTTTACAACTAGAGGGTGCTGGAGGACTACAATGTGAAGTGATATGCAAAACTCTCAGTGACCTTTAGTGGAAAGAAGAAAAATAAAATAAATCAATTATTACTGCTCAGTAGGACGAGTTAATATATTCTGAGGGAATACAAATACTGCAATATTATCTAGTGCAAGTAAAAAGAAAATTAATACTTCATGGTTGATACTTTTTATTTTAAATTTTGGTTCAAATTTCCTGTTAAACTTCGCTTCTGTCCTTAGTCTTTGTGCTGTAATGAACGAAAAAACTTTATCTTAACAATGCACATTCTTTTTGCTTCCTTTTGTGTGAGTTGGAAAGCAATTACAGTGTATTATTGATTAAATGTTTTATGATAAAACACAAAAGCCGTCAAGTAAGCAGCAAAGCAAGAAAGAACAAAGATTAATTTAACAATAAAATCTATAATTGAGATCATACAGATGGAATGTGGACATTAATTACAGATAAATCATTTAATAAGAGTTCTAACAAGAAAATTATCTTCCAAAATTCATATAATTTCCAACACAGGGTAATTATTTTCTTGCCTTCCAGTACTGTAAGAAAAAATACAAGTATGAGAATAAATAATGTCTATAAATATAGCACTCTGATTGTATGTAGAAAAATTACCCCTCCCTTCCTTCCTCTCTTTGAAATATCCTTATTGCTTCTCAGTCTCTGACAATTCTGTAAATACCTTCAACAGACAAAAATATTGAAACTTTGAACTGGACCTTAAAGATATCTTTTTTCTTTTCCTCTGGTTCAACATGGTTCAGTAACATTTGGGATTTCCCTTCCATTTCCTCTGATTGGAAAGAAACTCAAAGGACAAGCTGTGGCTGCCTGGTAAAGTGGCTCCCTGAAATCTCCACGAGAAAGCGGCCAGGAAGCTGGTGGAAAGCACACGAGTGTATTTTGAACAGCAGATCTCCTCAACCCAAATACGAATCATTGAAACCGGGCTGTTGATGACAAAGCGGCAGTGCTCAGAAAAAGCCCTGGGTGCATGCAGATCCACTAGACGCCTGGTGAAACCAGCCCGGCATGCTTCGCTCTTCTCATACTTCCATTTTTGACCTTCTGGTTGTGCAGGCTCACCATATGTGGACAACATTCACGTGGTGGGCAATACCCAGGCAATCCAACAGTCCACTTGTGGCCTGCATTGGCTCAGCACATCCTGGGTGAGCTGGAAATGTAGCACAAGTGTGATTGTGTCTCTTTCCTCACTACGGAAGGTGTCAGGTCTTTAATTCAGTTCCTTCCTTGCCTATGAGGAGCCAATAATCCATATCTCCTTTTATGAATTGCCAGGTTAGTGAGAACTGTGTTATTTTAATATTTTAAAATAATAACTGTGGTGCCCCAGCTTTCCAAGAGGAGACATGTTTCCCTATGCCACACTCACAAGGGCTGAGGCACAGTCCCTGGGCATTCCCAGGGAACACGCGCTACTAAGATGGCTACGTACAAGCAGCTTTCTGTTGGCTATGTTTCATCTCATGCCTTGCCCTTATGAAAGGGTGAGCCCTGGCACTCTCAGGATACCACAGGTCCTGCCCTAGCATGCTGGGGAGGTCACATTTCTGTAGTCTCTGTGTCACAGGATTTCCTCTGGAAAATGGAGACCAGTCTCCTATCACAACAGACTCATGCATAGAGCCTTATTCTCCAAAAAGTAACAGCCAAATCAATGAGTTGATGAGGGCAGTTGTTAATTAACACATAGGCACAAAGTCACATGATATATTTAAGAGTCTCAGCCCCTTAGACCTTCTGACACTTCTTCACTTCTACTGGTGGCTAGGCATTAGCTTTGGTCACCTGTGCTACAACAGGCAAACAAAAAAAGTACAACTAGTGGTGAAAATAGGATTTCATCTTGACAATAACTGGTTTGTTTAAATTGAAAGCTTTCAAGGGGATAAACAAAACAAATCCAGTAAGATGTATCTGATGCAACAACAAAAAAATTGTGACTGCAGGCTTGCCAGATGCTACAGAAGATGAGCCAGAGGACAGGTTAATGTAAAAAAGTATAATATAACCTGATACTGAACTGCATCTTGTGATGTTTCTCCAAAACTCCTGATACCTTTAGTATAGATTAAGATACCTTAGTCTAGGAAGTGGCCTGTTTGTTTATAACATATTGTATCTAGTTTGTGCCTAAGGAAACAGCAGTCAAAATTTGGGCCAATGTTTTATTGTCAGCATATTCTCACACACTTACGTGTGTCTGCTTGATGGATACAATCGTTGGGTTTCTTTCTAAATGAGCTGATTTTACAAAATTAGTACTTCTCTGATCTTTATTTTTCCACGTAGACAAGATCAGCTTATCCAATGCTGCCTTCACTTACAAAGTCTAAATAATACGAATTACAACTTAGCTTTTTCTTCAACAGTTCCATCTAAAATTATACAAGAACAAGATGTTTGGGTTTTGTTTTTTTTTTCCTCTGGAAGTCAGCAGAAAAGCTGTTAAATACTACATATACTAGAATACTGATTTAAATAATACTCAACGTGCACATCAGTTTCATTGTCAGAAACACTTTAAATCTCTGTATGTTACTAATAACTGAAGAGAGTTATTCAGCTTTATAATGTAGTATGCATCTTCCTTCATATATATTCCTAAAGCAGGATGTATGCTGTACATTTATATACAACGCTGGTCGGAGCACAGACATTGCGGTGTCATGCTTTCATTCAAATTTCAGATGCCAAATATTCAGTACAATCGCATGGCATCAAAATGCAACATATTGCTTTGCAAATGCAAATAATTTCACACAGTGGCCTTCATGACTGAGAAGGGGTAATGAAATGGCATATATTGTACACATATGAAAAAAATAAATAAAAGATTTATCATAAATAGATGGACCAGTATATGACGTTGAAGAACAAGAAGCAAAATGGGAACAGTGCTCTTGCATAAAGATCGATTCTCTTTGCGGCTGATGGAATGACAGGCTTGGGTGGAGGAGGCTTCTTGTTGTTCTTGGCTTGAGATTTCCCGAGCCCATTGTTGACTTCAATGGGCTTCCCATAACAGTCATAATTCGATAATTCAAAATCTCTTGGCAAGCTTCCAACGATGCTGAAATCATTGGATCTCAGATCAGATTTCGAAGTGCAAACTTTTTTGCATCTGGTCTCACCAACCTATGAAATAAAGAGTGAGGGGAATCATGATCTACTCACCATATTTCATTAACAAACTTAAAGCAGCTGCTAGAGAACACCACAAACACATAGGAAATTACTTGTTGATAGGGATACATTACATCAGCCTAATTTGCTGAATGGTTGTGTTATAAAGTACTTAAGGATGATCAGTCAATCATATAAACTAATCTAAACATTCATAATTGTGTAATTTTTCATGCACAAGGTGCCTCACGCTGTGCAATCTGCTATAGTTAGACTCCAGTTTAAGATGATAGAAGGGGAGAGAATATTTCTGTAGAGAATATTTTTGGAAATCAGTTCTGTGCCAATGAACCTGCAGGACAGATACTACTCAATACTTAGATTTTTCTGAGGCCTGTAAGCCACACTCAGAAGTAACCCTAAAATTCAGTGTTTGGTGCAACAATGAAACTCTATTCTGGTTCTGCATAGTAGCCAACTCAAGATCCTATATCTCATCCTAAGACGACCACCTTGAATGGCTAGAAGGCACCTTCTTTGTACCTTCAGTCCTTGGGGCCTCACTAAAGAGAGGTAACAAAGATGCAACACCATTCTCAGCGCTTCCCATCGCTACACTGGAGGACTGTGTAACTGGGAAATCTAAATCCAGCAACTGAATACCTGTCTTTCCTACAGCTCCATCAGCGCTCTTGGGGATCAAGTGCTACTGTACTATAGGGAAACCCCAGGTGAACGATTCTCTTTTACAGACCAGACAATCATACTGGAACATATAATGAACATTTAAAAGAAAAAAAAGTATTTGTTGCCCTTTAAAGTGAAGTGTTTTTCGGGGAAAAAAAAAAAAAGAAAAAAAGCATTCCTACATTTGCTTCCTTGGATTTTGTAAAGTTTATACTTCAGGTACAACAAATCTCTAAGAGGACACCACCACACACAGTTCAGGGATCTTGAGGAGACTACTGGCAAGGTACTGTGCTTTGTGACTTGGGAAAAGCTCTCCCAAAATTTTATTTCAATTGGACTATACAGTAAAGCAAGTGGAAAAAAAAATACAGGTTATGAAACTTAACTGCATCATTAATAATGCCATTTATTCACATATATAACCTGGGAGTTAGTTGGAAAAAATGCTGCTTCACAAATGAGGTTATACACATGGGCAACTGACATTAACGTAAGTTTCACTAGGGCTTCCTGGAGCCACAGACACACTAAAACTTGGTTCTTCCAAAAGCTGCCTGTCCTTCCTTCCCAGTAGCCTGTCTCTCCTCCACAAAGCCTTCAGGCAATTTGCTCTCAGCTCTCTCCACCTCTGAGTTTTCTGCAGTCTTAGGTTGATGGTTCAGGATGGTTCATCACCACATTTTGTAATTAAAATAATATTAGCGAAATACAGTATCAGACTTACAGATGAATAAAAAACATTCTGGAGAACATTATTAGCTTCTCTATGACAACTGTCAAGGTATCCTGGATGAAAAGAGCTGTGTCAGTCAGGAAGAGACCTAAACTTCGTCATGGGGGTTTTAGTCCCCACTACTGACAAGGCTGATTCTGGCACAAGGTGGAAGAAAAGCACAGCACAATGCCCTCAGCAAAGAGAGGATACACCTCCCCTGATTTGCCAGACTTATATTTCTCAGGAAAACAGTACATTTTGAAACCAGTGCACTAAAACTGAGGTGCAGATTACCCAACAAAATCAAGATTACGGGTTATAAAAAAGAAAAACAAGATAGGTGTTCCATGATGGTTAAGGCAAAACTATACATACAAAATTCTTGCAACTGTTTCCCAGTCATCAAAGAGCTGACAGCCTGGGCCAGTGTTCAGTATTGGAACAGCAGGGGCAAACTGCCTAGTAAGGTGGTGACTGAGACTTGTATGAACACCATTATGTGACCCTGGGTGCCATGGGGGCTGTCAGTGATCCCAGCGGTTCCTCCCAGTCAGATCATACCCAATGATACGGGTAATAAAGATATAAAGCAGAGCCTTGTGCAATAAAAGGGTAATTTGCAGGACTGGGGTACATGTTAACTGAAGAGTCAGAGGAATATCACATTTTCTCCATGGCCAAAGCTAGTAAGATTTAGTAAGGCCACTGCAAGAAATAGACTCATGTATGAAATTTTAAGCCTCCTTTTGGCTTTGCAAACTTGTAGTCTATTCCTCATACTACCAACGATACACTGTAAAACTCAGTGACACTAATTGTAGCCTAAGCGCTCTCATTTACAATACAGAATATTCCTGTTCCCACTGCGCTACTTAGAGAGTGCTTCTCTAAAGGCGGTTACAAGTCAGTTCTCTGATGGGACAGAGAACTGGGGGAATGGCTTCTAGGTCACCTCTGCCTTACGAGCAGAGGACTGTTCACAGCATGTTCACACAGAGCTCTGCTTAGTTTAGTGACAGCTGGAGTGCTGATTTATCAGGGTGACACAGTTTCCCTTGTAAGAGCAACCTGGCCCAAATTTTTCTTTAGTAAGTATATGTTACTTTTAAAAATAATTTCTTTCATTTCCCTGGCTTTACAAATCCAATGTGCTTCTACATTCAGTTGCTGCCTAGACATATTTTTAAATTTCTTCTCATACGTCTCTTCAACCCTCGAATACTTCTGTTGTTTTAATCTAAATTCACTTCAGTTGACCTACAGCTTTCCCTAAGCAAAGTGAGATAATACATATTAAAAGTAGTTTATCTGCTTTTAATTCATCCTGTCTTGGCTTGTGCTAGAAGCATAATAATATTCCTGACACTTACCAGAGGCTATAGGAACCATTTCTGTAGAAAATGGTACCATGGGACTTGATTTTAGAGTACTATGCTGAAGACTTGTGAAGTAAAGCATTGTTAAATGTTCTGTCCTTTCAACTTCGTCCTGGCACAGAACTTGGCCCTGGAAAATATTTGATATCGTTTGCCCTATCCTGCCCCAGCCTCGTGATCCATGGGCCAGACCCCAGCCCACAGGGGATGGGGAGCAGCTGGTGGGGAAGGGAAGGGAAGGCAAGGGAAGGGGAAGGCAAGGGAAGGGAAGGCAAGGCTGCTGGAATACCTCAGGGACTCCCCACATTCACGATGGAGCCAGGCAGCTGCTCCTTGTCCCTTCATCATGGAGATGGGGTCGCTGAGGAGGGCATGGGAAGGTGACATGGCTCTGGGGGCTTGGCCCAAAACACAGACCTAGTTCCTATTTCTCCCAGGACTCGGCCACCTTGTCTAGGTTTGGTATGTTCGGTAGGACACCTGCCTTTTGATGAACAGTTCAGAAATACCGAAAAATTACTCCTAGAAGCCAGAAGGCCCCTTGGGATGATCCTTTCTCACCTTTTACAAAATTCATGCTGGCCAGTGCTCACTGCCATCTCAGCACCGGTGGCTGCTGCTGCTGCTCCAGAGCTGCAGTGTGCGTGCCACCACAGCGGGGCCGTGCCTGGCGCAAAAAGCCTTTGTTGGTAGAGTTAGGGGAATAATGTGATAAGAAAATGTGGAAAGAGAAGAAGAAAGAAGTGCTGCCTGTGCACACAGACTGACAGGGAGGGGGAACTAACTCCCCGTCACTGCCTCTGCTGCGTCTGGTGCTCCTCATCACCCTTCACATTTACTGCCCCAACTAGTTACACCAGATTTTCCTTTAAAAAAATCCAGGATGGAGAATTTTTTCCATGACCTTGTTCCCCACAAACATATGTACCTTATTTCTAACCTGATTTGGCTTCAATTTTCAACAACGAGGCATGACTATAGTTAGTCTGATTAACTGCTGGTACTTACAGATGGTAACAAATCTAAGCTTGATTTTGCATAATTTGGATGATGTAACCAGGCTGACATAGGAAGCCAAGTCAAATGTTCTTCAGACTTTCTTACCTCCACATCATTACCTCTGCCAACATAACTGATAATCTTTAAAAAAAATTATATTCAGTTTGATTAAATCAATAAATACACAGATCAGCTTTAATTTCACTGACCCATTTAAATTTATTAGCTAACATGGGGCTGAATTATGAATAATATTAATGACAATTAATACTTATGAATAATAATTATGAGTCAGCCCCTTGTTAGCTATGCAATAGTTTCCACTGATTGATGTCAGGCTTATAATTATTCATGTTATGCCACTTAGTCTTTAAAAGTACTGGCACAAAGTTAGCTTCTTGCTGTCTTTTGGAACCCTCAGAGTTTTAAAGGATTTATTAAAAAATCAACATTAATGTTCCACAGCACTCATGGACCAGCTCTTTAAAAAATCCTAGATGCAACTTAAGCCCAAATCTCAACTGAAAAATGTTGAACTTTAATAGCTACTGTTTAACATCCTCATTAGCTCCTGTCAATGAAAGCTATTTCATCATCTGATTGAATACATCTGGCTTTTCCCCAAACAGAGAGCAGATTATCTGTTGAACACTTTTGTCTCTTCTGCTAATTCTTGATACTTACAGCATCTCTATCTAGTATTGGACCAACACTCTTGTTACTGCTTTTTGTATTCTTGCTACACATGCAAAGTAACTCCCTATTGCCCTCAATTATACCAACCATATATCCTTTTTGTTACTTATACCTATTATCTAAATCTGTATTATGGATTTCAAGTTATATTAATTGCTATCAACTTCTCCATTGGCCAATGAGAAGAAAAAAGAAATGCTTGAAACTGAGTTAGTTTTCAGTCTTTGGCACCTTATTTTCAATTGCGCTGTTTGTTGTTTGTTTTGTTTTATTTTGTTTTTTTAATTAGTATAGCTTCCCTTCTGGTCTGTTAGCTGGTTTGAACATTGTTAGCTCACCAGCATCTTTCATATTTTTTGTTTAAATTCTTCCCTCCAGATGAGAAATAAGAGTTTTCAGATTTGTGAAATCTGTCCTTTCACAGCACCAAAAATACCAGGACATGACAAAATTTGTTTTGTACAAATAAAATAAAGATCCTTTTGAACTGACTGTTCATCCTGTGATCAAGTCCTCTTTATCCATCAGGATGAAGTGTAATATAAAATGCCATCATTTTGGATTCAAGAATTTTTGAGAGCAGAAAAGTATTATTCACAATTTCTAGCAAAGCCTTCAAACACGCTACAGCACTGGCAGCCTCTCAAGCTCAGCATGCCTCCCTGAGGTTGAAGTGCCTCCCGACTGTAACGCAGCCTTCTCTGCCCTACACAGCACCTCTTCTCTGCCATAAAACCACCTCTTCTGTTGCACCCAGCCTCCTTTTGGCACGCAGTGGTGCCATATGTGTACGAGTCTTCTGTACAAGATGAAGGAGGGGTTTTCTAACAGACTCTGTCATTAATCTTTCTTGCACTTGTTTTTGCTCTTCTCTTGCTCTTGCCATGATGATAGATGTAGATCATCAATAAAGTAATGATTGTTTAGCATTAGTGTATATGCAGACTGAGTATATTTTTCTGGCGCGAGTCAGCAGGATTTTGCTATCATATTCCAAATATTCCTTGCAAAGTACGGCACAAAAAATATACATAAAATATCACAGAATCACAGCATAGCTGAAGTTGGCAGGGACCTCTGGAGATCACCTAGTCCAACCCCTTGCTCAAAGCAGATTGCTTGGGGCCTTTTTACAGTCGTGTTCTGAATTATCTCCAAGGATGGATACGTGAGTCACTAGAGCAGAAAGTACCTACTCTATACCTGAAATGCTGTCAGGAACCATTAAACTACACTGCAGCCTGTGGTTTTGTGCACAAGGTAAAATGTAAACTGGGTTTCTGGTGGTTCTGCAAGAAAAATATGAGTCTGGAGTGCCACATGAGGGGAAAAGACAATATCGGAAGATCAGGTCACCAAAGGTCACCACCAGTAGTCAGGTATTTTATAAATCAGTAGAGATGAACATATATCAGGTTTCAGAGGCTAGATGTGGCTCTGACAAGATAAGGCAAGCAATAGCACTTCTGCTTTTTAAAAATAACTGGGTTTAGAGCTATTACCACAACTTGCATAGCACTATTCATCATCTCCCAGAGCCATTCATTTAGCAAACGTTCTCTCTAGTCATCAGCACATTATCTGTAAGGGACAGCTTCTATACACAGGCTTGATGAAAATGTGACTTTTCAAATCGAGGGGTGTTGTTACAGTTAACAGTGCAATCTCTCCCTCTAATCACACCACCAGCGAAAGCAAAAAGAAACTGATTCATCTGCAAAACATTTCCCTTTTTGTTTGTTTTTCTCACTGCATGATGTTGCATTGCTAGGAAACACGTGTAAACTCCTACTGAGGATCCCCAATAAAAAGCTAGTGCCAGTAGTTACCACCAGGTTGCATAATTTTCTCGTCTGCTTAGAACAGCATCTACTTGCAGCTGCTATGAGCTAAGGGAGCCAAATTGTACTTTCTCATGGCTTCTTGCCTGTAAATCCATAGCCATTGCTGCTCCTAGAAAAACAGATCACAAGTGCTTATGTAGAATTGTCTCTTTTTTTCTACAGATTCAGGGTGATCTTGCCAGATGGACCACTTGACTTTAATAAGACAGTCATTTCGGTAAACCTCTGGACTTAAAATGGCACTGACATTTCAGGCTTCTTGTTGGAGGGGGCGTGAGTCATAAAGCGTGTACTTGGGGGTTTGGCATATGCTGGCAACACAAAGCTTTCATGTCAGCCAGTACCCAGGATCTGGTGGAGAGAAGTAGCTATGCATCCATGGAAGCCTTTCTCCATCTTTGGGTGACTGCCAAACTGCAAGCATTGTTTTCATCCTGCCATCTTCACTGTCGCTGTTGGTGACTGTTGGTCATAATCACTGACTACTGACACAGTACCAGAAGTGNACAAGGGGTAACAGTTTTTAGCTGAAGGAGGGTAGATTTAGATTAGATATCAGGAAGAAATTTTTCACCATGAGGGTGGTGAGGCACTGGAACACATTTCCCAGGGAAGGTGAACATACTCTGTAAGTGCTCAAGACCAGGCTTTGAGCAACCTGGTCTAGTGGGAGGTGTCCCTGCCCATGGCAGGCAGGTTGGAACTAGGTGATCTTTTAAGGTCCTTTCCAACCTAAACCATTCTACGATTCTAGGTGGACCCTTACAGGTTCTGTTGCAGGGGATCCCTTCCCCTCACCTTCAATTATGAACAGCCTAAAGCTTTTAATGTTTAGAATGTACACTAAAGTTTATTCCTTTACCCATTTTCTTGTCATAAAGAAGAAACAATAGACGCTTGTACTTTTAAGTATGGTAAGTATTTTTGTTATGGCTTGTTTTTTACTAGTATCAAACATGCCAAGTCTCCAGACCAGATGCCACCTTCCTCTTTCACAAATGGAGCAAGCACATGAAAACAAGTTATTCCACGAAGGCTGGAACCAGGGATGTCTGACCGTCCCACTTGCTTCCCTGTGCTCCCTCTGATCCTTCCTACATCTGGGACTTTCGCACCCCAGCAACCCCTCTGTACCTTCCACACCAGCCTCTTCCCCAAATCTCCTGCCATGACATCACTGCTGCCACACTGCATGGCTGCAAGAGACAGCAAGAGGGCAACTTGCTGCTTGGGGAACACTGCCAAACTGGGCTGGCATCGGGATCAGGGGCATTTTAAAGTGAAATAAAGTAATTTCTCTTTTTAAACTTGATTCACCTCTAATAACTTACAGATATTTATCATCACCATTAAGTCAATGTCTCAAAATAAATAAGTGCTTCATTTAAGCTGAAGAAAAACTTATGAATACAATTATCCATGCTGTCTATTTTTTCTCCCTTGGATTTTTCTGCTTCTAGCTCTTTCCTGTTGGCTTTACCTTTGAGTCCCATCTGGTCTATCCACTGTTTCAAGCCTAGCTATGGTGAGATTTCTAGCTACAGCCACTTCTGCCTTAGTATCGCCTCCTATGTGGAAAGAGAACGTCCTCGACCATTTCTACAGGATGCACGCTCATTTCAGGAATGCAGTTCGAAGTTATCCTTTTCTCCTAAAGCTATGTCTTCACAGACATTTAGAACAGTGTTTTCTCTCTCCTCACGCACAATCCTACGTGAGTCTGATGAGAAACAGCTCCTGAAGTTCTGGGAAAACACTCTGGCCTCTTTTTGTTTCATATTCTTTACGCCTCTCAACATACAGTTTTTTTCCATTAACTGTTTCTTTAATGTTTCCCTCCCTCCCATATTTGCCATATGACAAACGTATTCTCTACTTGATCATTACTAAGTCTGTATGGGAGCAATCCAAATTTTGTGAGGCAGGCCTAGTTTTGGATTAGGAGTCAGAGCTACTGAAAGATTTAGATCTGTTCTGATTTAGGAGCTCAGTACAGGCTTCTCCAGGGCTGAGAACTTTCAAAGGATTCCTACTCTCGGAACCAGAGGGAGTTTTCAGCTAGCTAGATTTATAGCATTCGAATATATAAAATCTAGCTTCACTGTCCTGCCACATCCTGATGTCAAATGATTCATCAGTCTCTGGGACCTTTTTCTATCTTAGCCTGGTGATCTTCACAGAAATTCACAGGAGACCCTTCATCAGGTAGGCTACATTTCAAAGCAGATGGCTGGATACAGAAGCTGGATCACTAGCCATCAGGCGAGGAGACCACTCAGCCACATGACCAGCTTTTACAGCAATGAATACGAATTCCCAATATGTCTTGGTAAACAAATGTTTTGTAACTTTCTGTATAAAGATCATCAGAAACTACGCACTCCCAGGACTCCATATAAATCCAACACAGACTATGCTTGCAGACGTAGATAGTGGAATGTTAAAGGTTTCTGATAACAAATTGGGAAGACCCTGAAAAGTGCAGGTCAAACATGAGATGCTGGAGCTGACACTGCAAGATCACGGAGGGGAGACACTGCAAGACCTTAGAGGGTAAACTGAGGTCTGAATCCTAAAAATTTTCAGACTACTGCTAGGCACCATTCATGGGGAATTTTACTTAATCTTTGTGGGTAATGATTCCCCTTCCTCTAAGTCTTAAAATACGCTGTACACCCAAACTTGCATTCTTGTAAAAATTATTAAAAGATGAAAAGATATCATAGGTGATGAAAGCTATCGTTTTATTCTCCTTATGGCTATGACATTGTCAAACACCCTAAAGAGTGCACACACCAAGAAGAGTCAGTAATTCGGCAATTTGGTTTTGTTCACACTACTGAAAACCTGTAGTTTTCTGTTAACTGTGTCATTGATCAAGTTGAACACTTACACTTGTTAAATACTTGAAATAGGAATAAATAGGTTTTATGCTGCTCCTCTGGACTGTTGCAACTATTTTGTCACAACAAAAAGCTGGATTTGGGACGTGCAAATTGCTGAACACAAAACCAACACATTCAGTTCAGGAGAAGCAAAACTGTAGAGGAGCCATCTTTCTTTCTACCCAATTCCCACGTTGCCTGGACTTGGGGAATTACTTGTGACACAAGTCAAAGCAGAAATGGGGTTGCTCTAAGCTGAGCCCGGTTGCCTGCCAAAACAGGTCCCAGGAGACTCTTGTACCAGATGAAAATCGTGGCAGTCAAGTGCACTAGTCTGCAACATCTGCACTCCTCTGGACTGGGGGTAATCAGTTATGGGGCAATGCCAGCTTGATGCTATGACAGTGTTGCCATCTTTCTGGCATAAATCACTCCCTTCTTGTAGAAATGTTAAAGCCACATTTTATGCTACCAATATTATCACTTAGATCTGGCCTAATAGCTTTTTTAATACATCAAAACTGCCGAGTCATTGAAAACTGTAAGATGCATATTCCACAGATGGTAGCACAACATATCATCTTCTGTAGAATAAATGTCAATTCAGTATCACTTAGGACTGAGGACAGTTGGCCTGGGATGTCTGATAACTCTTGGAGCACAAATGGGGAGTTTTACAACACTAGGAATTTAGCAACATGCAAAGATGCACATCTCATCTTTACCCATGTAATGAGATCTGACCGATTTATCCATAAACTCTATTCGGCAACACAAAAAATGCAGGAACTGTTTGACAGACAAACAGACCTGTCTTTTGTTTACAAATGCCAAGACTTCTGGATCCCTGGCTTCAGAGATGCTTGACATGCAATGCGGTGCAGCTGTGGCCATCCCGGGGAAAGCAATGAGACGGGTGCTATTTGAGTACGCTCTCAGCAAATACTGACTGAGAGTCCTGTCCTCTGAATAGCTACAGCTTGACAGCTGCTATTTATTATGAGAAAAATAGCAACTGTAAAGCTGCTTGCTGCTTTATTTACCTGAAGCTCAGCAGCAACCATGGTGCTAGGATATTAAAAGACAAATCTTTCACTTAGTACATTTGACCCAAAATCACTAGGGACCAATTGGTCAGAAGGCTAGCCATTAATTACCAGCATGTTTTTAATGTCTTGCCTACTTCTAAGATTAAGCATTATCCAAAACTCTTACGACAGTATATTCCTGGAATTGTGTTAACACAGGATAATGCTGATTTTGTGTACGCAGCTTTGTGGCTCCTACCTGTAAAGTGCTGATGTGGACGGGAGTCCCTGTGCCATTCACAGTGTTCTTCTTGGCAGCGTTTCCACCCTTCCCTTCCACTTGCTCCGCCTTGGCAATCTTTGCTTTTTCAGCTTCAATTCTCTTTGGATTGTTTAGCATTACCTGAACCACCGCATACTCCACCAGGGATGCAAACCCAAAGAGAAGGCAAACAATCAGCCAGACATCTAAGGCCTTCACGTAGGACACTTTGGGAAGTTCAGCGGCAAGAGTGGTACATTCAGACGCCAAGCTGAGCACTGAGAAAATGCCTACAAAAAGAAAAACAATTTATTGATTAAAGAAAACTTACCCTTATTCACACTGGCTGTGCTTTTCCTCTGAAACAGACAACACTGAATGATGTCTCGTAACAGTGAATGAGACTTCACAATGGGGTCAGTGCAGCAGGTACACAAAGTGTGCATGCCTTCAGCTAATGAACAAGTTAAACTGAATACTTAGGTAGGATACTGCAGTTAATGATGAATCCTTGATAATGATCACCTTCATTTTATAAACAGAGAAACCAATAAAAAACCCACAGCAAAACTGGTTGCTCTGGTTTTCCTGCCCCATCACACATCACAGTTGGGAAATGGGCTTTCCAAAGACTTGACTTATAATGTGCGTCTAAATCTGGGAAGAGGGAAGAGAAATATGTGATACTTAAACCAAAAGGCTCCAAGTCCAGACTACTATTGTCCCAGAAATCTGAACTGTGCTACAGCAAGAGCAATTCTCTGACTGACCTGTCCACAAGTGTGATGCGCAAACCTTAGGTGAAAAGGAAGCTTTTGCTGAAGAGCAAAGCTGTACCAGTACATTAAAAAGTCTGTGTTCCTGAATCACTGTGAAGATGAAAACACTGAGGTGACTGAGGGTATACGATCACTGCCTATTTGAGCTTCCAGGATCTAGAGGAAGCTTGCTTGATAAAGGGCATTTCAGGAATCCCTTACCATGAAAAAAAATCCCACATCCGCAAAGGCTGTTGAAAGGTGGCACTCATCACCAAACTGGGTTTCAACAAGCATTTCTCCTAACAAGGCTTCCAAATGTCACCATCAACACAGGGCTCACATCACAAGAGACAAAATACAAGCCCGATCTCAAAGAAAGTTTTCCCGCTGGCTCCTATGAAATGGAAATAGTAGCATGAACAGCCACATTTGGAGAAACTTCAGAAATGGCTGTTACCTGGTGAAAACTCGGTTCAACCTCCCAGTTCAGAATGTCCCATTTGGTTTTGTAAATGCGAATGATAAAAACCTTTAGTTACAAGTGGGTGGCTTCATGAAATGTAATAGAGGTCTATAGGAAATGTTGGCCAAAAGGAGATACTCAGCTAGTCTCAACTACTTTTCTTAGATTGGACACGTGTGGTATCCAAAACATGAAAAATTTTTTAATTCACAGAGAGAACATTTTCTTCTGCGCATGTGAAACTGTTAATAAAACTGAAAGTATCTGTATTGACCTATGAAAGTATTCAATTCCAGTTGATCATAAATAACACATCATTCCTTTGCTACTGTTCCCATTTGGATTTTAACAAGATTGATATGATACTTTATTTGGTATTAATCTCAATTGGGCAATTTACTAGCTGCTAGTACACTGGAGAGAAAGTATAAAGAAATGATTATAGTCATATGATTTTAAAATATAAAGTTTTCTGATGTTTTATTTAGAAATGTGTAATACCAACATATCATTGCAAAGCTGGATTTTTGTCCATTGGGATAATACAGAATGGCAAGATGTGCTATCTCAGATCAGAACGACATGGCAAATACTGAACAGATAGCCCTCAGTGTCCACGCTGGCTTATTTTCCATCTACTGTATCTGAAGCACTCAAGTACAAACATTCCCATAAGGATAGAAAGTGAACATAGAAAAGCATAAAAAAAAAATTCTTTTCACTGACCAGCACCAACTGTCTGGGGATGAACACTAGTTACGGATCCCAAGGAACTGCAATAACAAGTACAAATAAAGCCATACTGCCTCTTAACGTATATAGGAGACCTCTGCCTATGCCCAGCTTGCTGTTCTGTTCTCTAACAGTCTAAGTCTACTGTATCAAGTACCATGCATGTCTATACTAGACTTCTGAAAGGCAGCCTCTACCCTTACCCTGAATAATGAAATTAGACAATGATATGGACTGGATCAACATCTTGGATATTGCATTTTTTTCCTACTAACTTTAAAAGTGCTTACTATCTTAATAATGTGAGTATTGTTATCATGCCTGGTGCTGGAAACATTTGTACGTTTCCAAACTTTGTAGAGCTTAGAATACTAGACCTTACAATCTCAGATTTAATTCTACAAAAATATCTTACAAATTATACCAGCTGAAAAGATTTTATTGGAGCTTTCATCAATGTGTTCAGTACAGCAATTGAAGTCATGGTGGCCAGCTGCTCATTTCCATTTCTCTGGATTCCTAGGATGAAAAGTTCATTCTCAGAGTCTGAGAAACTTCTAGGTGTTCGGGGTAACAACCAAATGAGATAGAAACAGAGAAATATTCTATTAAGCAAGCATTTGCTGCCAGATCAGAGTTGGCAAGGCTTCAGAGACCCTAGTACCAGAGTTGTAAGTTGCACCTCTGGCATCAGCTGCAGTAGCTACCTAACTAATACAGTCCAAAGCTCAAACATGAGTGAGAAGGAACAAATAAATGGCAAATTAAAAAAAAAAAAAAAGGAACAAAGAAATCCTACTCTTCTTCTCAAGCAGCACTAAAGAGAAGGAACAGAGCTCCTTCCTCCACACTTGCAAAGTAAAGGGAAAGTTCACCTTTCAAGGAAATACCTCCTTATTTTTGCCCCTTGTGTAGCATTCACAGAATCACAGAATCACAGAATCATGTGAATTCCTCTTGATGGCAAAGTTTAGCTTATCAGTAAGGTTAGTTAGCTCCCAGCCTAAAGCATGATTGTACAGAGCTACTATTTTAAAAATACTACCTAAGGTTACATGTGGATAGTATCTGAAAGTGCCAGTCCAGCAAAGCACTTCAGCACATGCTGCCAGATAAATAAATCTCCCTTTTTTGAATCCATCAAATTTACTGGCCTCAGCACTATCTCTTGGCACTGAATTCCATAGGTTAATTATGTGCTGCATATAATAGTATTTTCTGGTTTATATTACTGCTTTAAAATGTCTGGCTTCATCTTACTAATGTTATTAGAAAGGTAATATTCTGTCTTGCCTTCCTTATAATTTGATATCTCTAATACATTCTCTTTTCTCATTAAACTTTTTAAACTAAAAGACATAATCATGCCAATCCTCCTTCATACTAAAGTTTTATCATATATCTTTACGTCTTTCCTTTGAGACCTTACATTTGTTACGATTTTGTAAAATGGATTTACTAGAACTAAGACAGATCTGAGGACAGGGGTGAGAGGGAGGGCATGCCTGGCTGCAGACCTAGCTGTCCTTTGTATGTGGCGATCACTATGCCAAGCTTTTAGTTGCCCTGTTGTACCCCCACCTGCACTCTGGACTAATGCTCCACACCATCAGGCCTCTGTGGGTGGACAGAAGTCTGACGTCCCTCAGATCCCTACAGCTCCGGGGAAGAACTTACTCCCTTTGGGGATCACACAGCAGTGAAGGAAAGAAAGGAATTTATTAAACAGATGCTGGCACACTTTCCATTTATAAAGAACTGCAGAGTCCTCTATTGTGCTCATTAAAAGGTGAAACACCAGCACCTAATTAGACAGAGGCATTCAGTGACATCAGCCTTTACATCGCTTAGCCACAGCTGTCCAGACACCAGTCCTTTGTGTACTTCCCTACCACCAGATGTTCTAGTTGGGTGAAATGATACAGCTATAAATAGGGCTTGCAACTTATTTGCTTCCTACATGGACACAGGATTTTTCTTCAAACAAACATACATCCTTTTCCCAGAACATTAATCAGGCTACAAAACCGTATTCTGCTTACTGGCTTGCAAAGTGTTTGGTACTCCTAAATCACCTGGAAACTTCTGAGATGCCTTGCCATGGGGAACAGCTGCCCACTGTACTCAATGCTAGGGGCAACTGCATTAAGGTATTCATAAGTAAATCTGAAATAGCTTCTCATCTGATGAGATCTATATCTAGCCATTGAGAGTGTAGCAGGCATTGGTAGCACCTTCTTGGGATTAGATATCGTTCACTCAACAGATTAATGTTAATCTTGTTAGATTTCAAGGTCAACTATCTTCAGGCTAGAAGAGTTAGTTTGTTGCCCTCCTGGAAACTGAAGAAACATAAATTTTACCCCAGTAACAGTGTTAACAACTTCCATTACTAAATACTGTGTCTTTGAAAATGCATTATTTCAGAAATGCTAATACATAAAAGGAGCCAATAAATGCTTAAAATAAATGAAACAAACAAATAATAAATAAGCATGCACATTTAGGCACAAAGACATCCATGTAACGTAAATCAGCACTATGCCTCTAATAAATCTAATATGTAATTAATAAGCCTGTCTGGTTGGCTATTTGAAGTGCAGGACTATAAAAGTGGAAACGCAGCTCAGGTTTTGATCCCATTGGAGCTCATAATGTTAAAAATACTTCCAGTTTTTGTTCCTATCTTTTAAATTTAATGCATGCTACATTTTCCTCAATTTTTTTTTTCTTAAAATGTCTTAGGTTTCACATTATGGAATGCATCCTTGCTACTTTTCAAGGTAAGAGATTACATTTGTTACTTGCTATCAAACTAATACAGATCGTGACTCCTCCAGAAGTAACTATTAATATTTTTAAAGGTCAAAAGAATAAAAGCTGATTTGTATTCTGAAATAGACCTCTAAAAAAAGAGACAATAAATATAATGAAATAGTGGTTTTGTTACATTTAATTAGAGCAATGTAGCCAACTGTGGCTCGCAAGCCAAAAGCAGCACTGCAGTCACGGTTCTCCAGATTTTAGAATAGAATAGACTATTTTTAGTTGGAAGTGACCTACAACGATCATTTAGTCCAACTGCCTCGTCAATTCAGGGGTGAGCAAAAGTTAAAGCATGTTGTTAAGGGCATTGTCCACATGCCTCCTAAACACTGACAGGCTTGGGCATTGACCACCTCTTTAGGAAGCCTGCTCCAGTGTTTGACCAAGCTCTCGGTAAAGAAATGTTTACTAATGTCCAGTCTAAACCTCCCCTGGCCCAGCTTTGAATCATGAAGAATTCAGCACCTCCCTCTGCACTTCACCTCCTCAGGAAGCTGTAGAGAGCAATGAGTTTCCCCTTCAGCCTCCTTTTCTCCCAACTAGCCAAGTCCAAAGTCCTTAGCTGTTCCTCACAGTACATTTCTTCCAGCTTCTCATCAACTTTGTTGCCTTTCGCTGGATGCATCCAAGGACCCGAACATCCCTCGTAAATTGTGGGGGTTTTGTGGCTCTTAGTGTCATACCACCGGAGGAGGAAGAGGCATGGCAGATGACCCGAGATGGGGGCAATGGGGCTCAGGCCCAGGCATAAGCAGATGTTTTTCCACCTAACAAAACTCAGCACCATTCCTGCTCCAGCTGACTCAACATTGGGATTTCAGGTATCCACTGCTGCAAGACTCTGCAGATCATTGACACAGGCCGGTAAGGGGATGTTGCAGGTCCTGACTCCAAGCGTCTCCAGTGCTTATTAACACAAGTTCATGCACATGGGGGTGTGAAGGTTCAAGAGTGACTGAGAGGTTTCTGAGGACAGCAAGCAGCTGGAGGGATTCTGCAACTGCAGCTCTGGGATACTGAAAGCAGATGCACTGAATGTCCTGGGACATGGGAAAAATTTGGAAGGTATGGACTTGGGGAGGTGGGAGTGCCAGGGAAAAGGAGAGCATGGGGAGACCAGATCATGGGGAAGGAAAGGTCATGGCATGGGGAAGGGAATTCAAATACGCGAAGTGTTAGGATGTAAGAGCCTGGTTCTGCAGTTTATTGAGCTCCTGGGGTCAGCAGGTTTGGCTACTCCAGAGCTGCAGTTCCATATACAATCCAATTAGTCAAAATAATGTTTTTATTAACTCCGTGTCCTACTACTTCATAATAAATGAAGGGCCTGCCTACTGCATTCTGCTGAGTGGCATGAACACACCAGCCTGAAGTACTCTCATGAACTCAGTCTCTGATGAAATAAAGTCAATCAGGTAACAAGGATGCTAATTCTCCTCATTCTGTTTTTATTAATCTTCAGAAAAACTGCTCCAAGACGTAGCTTTTTAGGGTCTTACTCATCATCCTGCTTTCTTACTGATTATTCAAACGTTCAAATTCCTATAAACTGCATATTGCCACAGTGTCTGCAGCATCACCTATACACGGATAAGATCAGATTTGTCTGGGTTGAGAAGAGCAGAGACTGTGTGCTTATCACACAAACACTGAAACTTTTATCAAGCGAAGTCTTAATGTGGAGGTGGATTTTACAGGACTAGGAATGAGGAGGTTTCAGTGAAAATGATGAGCGGACAATGGAGGTGAAGTTGCTTTCAGTGTCCAGTGTCATGTTGTCAAAGCAACTGAGAATGGCTTGATGGCATTAAAGTGGATTGTGATGGTATGTGTAAACGCAGGTTACCCAGTGGGACTCTTGCAGCACTTGCATCAGGATTGATCCAAAATGACAGCCAGGACAGAACAACAATTAGCAGTGTAGGAGCATAAACACCCATCATGTAAAATCCAACTTGTCTTCTTAAAGTGAAGATTACTTCTACACAAGTGTAATAACCTTTAAAGAAATAAATGCATTAATGTTTAATGTGCTTTGCAGGTCAACCTCTTCAGGTCTGTGTCTTCCAGGCCTTTTTCTATTTAAGTTAAGAGCAAAAGTTCAATGATTTTATTTTCTTTATAAAAGCAAAGAGTTCAATTTGGAAAAAAAAAAAAGTTGAAAAACCAGTTCTATATAACCACCAAGCATGGTCAGGCATGTGGAACTCCCTGTGCTCTATAAGGCACCCTCCGTCTTTTCACAGCACATCAGTAACAGGCAGATACAGTGACTCTCATCTTGATGCTGGCTTCGAGATGCAGTCCAGATAAAACCAATGGGGTCTAGCAGTCATACTAGCTTAAGTTCATCTGAAAATCCTATTTAGCATTAATTTGCACAAAAGATGGAGTTAAGAAATATTGCTGTAGAAAGTTTAGAATGGAAAGGGGTGATCTAAACGTGACTCTAAGCAGAGATTTCCCCAGTACTGAAAGCTGGTACAGTTGACTTCTAAAATTGATGCAGATTTTTTAATAAAAGCTCTAAAACACTGTAAGTTTTGAATTTGAACAAGGAATACTGCCTCAAATCTTTTAAAATGAGGATCTAAAGCACATAAACATTTCAGAAGATATCCATTAAGATGAATTCAATAAAAAAACCAAAGCTGCACATACTAGAGGTTTCGCTGGAGATAGCATATGGATCAGGAAGTCTGATAACTAGAAAAAAAATCTGTTCGTATTTTCACTCAGCAGAACTGGCATTTTTATGTTAATATTAGCACAATTGCATTGTAAAAACAACTTCATAAACTATTCTATCACAAGGAAAAGGCATTCTTATGTTATATTTCAAAAATTTCACAGTTCAGATCAGTGTATACCTATAAAGTTGGTGCAAAGCCAATTTAGAAGATAGAATCTGTCAGAAATACATCTATTTATCTTCTATATTTTATCAATTAAGTGCTGTAGAATGATAAATCATCTTCAAGGTGCTGTTTGTGCATACAATAAGTAAAACAACAAAACAATAAAACATTAAGCAACTATTTCCTTGTGTAGAAGACACTATATGGTATTTTATAGTTCATTCTACCCTCGTCAATGATCTCTTGTCTGACAAATTTCCCCTCTATAATTTCTGAATAGTTTCTAGAGACCTTGAGATTTTTTTTTCAAATGAGGGACGACCTTCAAGATCACTATTTGTTGGATTTATGCAGAAATGCATTCTGTACAGTGTTGTATCATCTTTCATCAGGCAGAGAATAGTATCCA
The DNA here is from genome assembly GCA_013400135.1 of Rhinoptilus africanus. Taxonomy (NCBI): domain Eukaryota; kingdom Metazoa; phylum Chordata; class Aves; order Charadriiformes; family Glareolidae; genus Rhinoptilus; species Rhinoptilus africanus. The sequence continues at coordinate 120,643 of VXBO01011679.1, read as the reverse complement.
TTGCTCTCATCATTCACCTCGTGAGGACCTATTTGGATCTATCACACATTTGCAATTTGAAAATTTAAATATTCAATTGCCACAAAAAGTCACCCCAAATTTGTTGACCATCTTTCTACTTAGGTGAGTATGATAAAACATCAGTTGATGTAAATAAGCAGTAAAGATTAAGTTCTTTGCAATTGGCAAGAATCTCCTACATAAGCCATAATTTTGAAAATTTGCTTGTACATGCAACACTGCCTCTTGATTACCTGACAAAATCCTTAACTGAACTAATTCTAACTATGTGTGCAAAATCTGCTTTTTGAAATACCTTCAATATAAGAATTTAATGTAAATCAAACAACTACTGATTACTGATTACACCCTTTAAAAATATTTCAGAGTACTAAAATATTCCATTCACATTAGTGAAGTATTAATTCCAGTCAATTATGAGATTAACATGGATGTTCTTAATTTCTAAACAAAAAAGGATTTGCAAAACAGGAATTATGAAAACTTTTTAAAACGTCATGTTGTCACTCTACCCACTCTGACAATTCGCTAATGTTCTTTCTTTAACATTCAGATCTCATACACACACAAAAGTTCTTCAAGGAGTCAGTCAATAGGACCCCCTGGGAAACTGCCCTCAGAGACAAGGGAGCAGAACTTTAAGGAGGCCTTCCATAAAGGGCAAAAGCTCTCGATCTCCAGGTGTAAGAAATCAGGAAAGGAAGGCAAGAGGCCGGCATGGATGAGTCAAGACCTGCTGGTCAAACTAAAGGGCAAGAAGGAAATGCACAGGCAGTGAAATTAAGGACAGGTATCCTGGGAAGACTATAGGGAGGCTGCCCAGTTGTGTAGGGATGGAGTCAGGAAGGCCAAGGCACAGATGGAGCTGAACTTAGCAAGGGACACAAAGAATAGGAAGGGATGCCACAAAAGGAATGTCAGAGAAAGCATATGCCCTCAATGAGCAAGACAGGCAAACTGGTAACAACAGATGAGGAGAACGCTGAGGTACTCAACAACTTTTTTGCCTCAGTCTTCACTGGCAGCCTCTCTCCCCACACTTCTTGAGCAAGACAGGGACTGAAGGAGCAAAGTCCCTCCCATTGTAAGTGAAGACCAGGTTCATGACCACCAGAGGAACCTGAACACACAGAATTCTATGGGATACAGCCAGATGCATCCCCAGGTCCTGAGGGAATTGGCTGATGTAGTTGCCAAGCCACTTTCCATGGTATTTGAAAAGTCACGACAACCAGGTGAAGTCCCCAGTGACTGGAAAAAGGGAAACATTGCACCCATTTTTTAAAGGGTAGAAAGGAGGACCCTAGGAACTAGTGGCCTGTCAGGCTCACCTCTGTGCCTGGGAAGATCATGGAACAGATCCTCCTAGAAACTATGCCAAAGCACATGGAGGACAGATTACAGGAGGGGATTCAGGATAGCTAGCATGGCTTCATCAAGCGGAAATCCTGCCTGACTAACATAGTGACCTTCTATAATAGAGTGACTACATCAGAGGACAAGAGAAGAGCTACAGATGTCATCTACCTGGACTTTTGTAAGACCTTTGACACAGTCCACCACGGCATTCTGCTCTCTAAATTGGAGAAATATAGATTTGATGGGTGGACTGTTCAGTGGATGAGGAACTGGTTGGATGGTGGCATCCAGAGGGTAGTGATCAACGTCCACACAGAGATCGGTGACAAGTCATGTCCCTCAAGGGTCCATATTGGGACCAGAATTGTTTAATATCTTCATCAATGTCATAGACAGTGGGATCAAGTGCACCCTCAGCAAGTTTGCAGAGGACATCAAGCTGAATGGTGCAGTCAAAATACTTGAGGGACAGTATGCCATCCAGAGAGACCTGGACAAGCTCAAGAAGTGGGCCCATGTGAATCTCTTGAGGTTCAACAAGGACAAGTGCAAGGTCCTGCACCTGGGTCGTGGCAACCCCTGGTATCAATACAGGCTGGGGGATGAAGGGATTGACAGTAGCCCTGCTGAGAAGGACTTCGGGGCACTGGTGGATGAAAAGCTGGACATAAGCCAACAATGTGTGCTCGCAGTCCTGAAGGCCAACCATATCCTCGGCTGCATAAAGAGTGGCCACCAGGTTCAGAGAGGTGATTCTCCCCCTCTACTCTGCTCTGGTGAGACCCCACCTGGAGTACTGTGTCCAGCTCTGCAACCCTCAGCACAAGAAGGACATGGAGCTGTCGGCGCAGGTCCAGAGGAGGGACACGAAGATGATCAGGGGGCTGGAGCACCTCTCCTATGAGGACAGGCTGAGAGAGTTGGGATTGTTCAGCCTGGAGAAGAGAAGGCTCCAGGGAGACCTTATAGCAGTCTTTCAGTACTTAAAGGGGGCTTATAGGAAAAATGAGGACAAATTTTTTAGCAGGGCCTGTTGCAATAGGACAAGGGGTAATGTTTTTAAACTAAAAGAGGGTAAATTCAAACTAGATATAAGGAAGAAACTTTTTATACTGAGGGTGGTGAAATGCTGGAATATGTTGCCCAGAGAGGTGGCAGATGCCTCATCCCTGGAAACATTCCAGGTCAAGTTGGACGGGGCTCTGAGCAACCTGATCTAGTTGAAGTTGTCCCTGCTCATTGCAGAGGGATTGGACTAGATGACCTTTAAAGGTCCCTTCCAACCCAAACTGTTCTATGATTCTATGAAAATGTGACCATTTTACTGAGCACTTTGCACAGGACCATTTTAACTTGTGGTTACAAGGTGCTGAAACTTCAGGGAAGACTACTGATCTTTTTTTCCTATTTAATGGTGAAGTATACAACACTTAGATTTTTCTTTAAGGTTCCTAAAAATGCCTAAAATATCAAAAGATTGTTTAGGTGTTTAATTTTAGATTTAGGGCAAAACCAAATATGATCATGATAACTTCAATAACAAGACAGTTATCTTGAGTAAGTATTTCTTTTTTCCCTCAAATAAAATGCAAGTTTTAAAACGTTCTCATTTGTCTGAACTTAATTTTGGAATTGCAAGATCCATCCCTTTAATTTTTCAATAATTTACAACCTATTTTTTCCACTAAATTCATTGTTTAATTAAGAATAAAATATTTTTCTCACTGCTAAGTAAGCTTCTACTGTACCCCAACTTAGATTTGAATGCAGTCACTACCATTTGTTGGCTGTGCTTTCCCAAATGTAGAATTTTCCTGAGGAGAGCTAATTTCATATTATTTACAAATGATAAATCACCTGAGATGCTGAATTATGTAGTTAGGCTAAGAACTCAGTCATTTTGCAGTTAAAAAACAAACCGAATTTCAATTTTCATTATCTTTTTCAAGTTAAATTCCTTAAGTCTGAGATCTACTAAGGTTACTTAGGATCTCATCAGACTTCAGTTCTAGCTCAGGAGCAACTGCAAGTAACAGACCCTCGACTTCAGCTGAATAGTCAACAAGAATCTTGCAAAGGATCCTCAGAAGCTGCAGAGCCATAGCCATCCTTGTTGAGTTTTAATGGGAAGTTTATTCATATGATGCAAGAGCACTAACTAAAATACACCCTTCTGACTTCTGCTGTTGCAGAAAGTCTCGCGGTTGCACAGTAGTTTGGATATAATTATAGGCAGAAATCAATCAAGGTAGAAAAGATAAGTCATTAGAAGCTAGAGTACAGAAAGCATTGGATAAATTTGTGCCCACAGTCAGAAAATAATCATAGGATTGAATAAATACAGGACTGAGGACTGTAAGCAGCTTTCTATAATGAGAGACTTTCCAGAACACTCAAAGGAAGAACCTACAGGGAGAAGCATTTGACATTACATTTTAATACTATCCACAAAAGTCAAACCAGAAAACCAAAATTATCCTACTTTGCTGCAACTGGCATAATTCTACACGAACAACCTATCAGAAAAGTTAGGCATTTCCAAGTATGAAAAGCTATTAGGACTACAGAAAAGAAAATGGTGATGGTAAGATTGGAAGACATGAGCAAAACCAAGAAAACCATTTAATCTTATTTTCAACATAGATTGCAGTAATTGTTTGGGTAGTTACTACTATATGAACTAGTGGTTTGTTAAGAGTAATATATTTTTTTCCTATAGAATGTAAGACATGAACTGGAGTATTAACTAATAACCTTAAACTGTAACTGAAGGAAGCTTATTTTTTTTGCCAAGAAAATCACTTATATTACCTACCTGTGCCTTTATAATACTTGGTACAGTTACCATATTCGATATCCTCCTTTTTAATATCAAACTGAGGCAGAGCAATTTTCTCTAGCTGTACAGGATCTCCGGACTGCCAGATAAACCGCAAGTCATCAGTTGTGTAACCAACTACAAGAACAAAACAATAATAATCACTTAAAGAACCATATCAATCAGAGTAAATTCTGCAAGAAAATCTAGTATGTATGTATTGTATTGCTTTCACTATTTTTCTTTCTATTTCCTGTTCAAAGGATTAAATTAAAAAATGAAATAATCCACAACTGAATTTTTATGTAGGCCTGAATTAGGACTTTGTGGGTAGAACATTACATTATCAGTGATATTACACTGATTAAGAGGTGTTTGCTACAGTGCTTACTGTTTAAACAAAGAAAGAAAAGCTCTGTTCTCCACAGCTTTGGAGCCTCTATATTCATTCATACTCTACTTCAGCAAAGCATGACAAATATACTGAACTTTAACAGCACTCACAAGTCCTACTAACTTCAAAAGAATTTAACAGCTCAATTACTGTGATGAATCTTGGCTTTTATGTAAATCAACCTTTAAGCTTAGTTTTTCAGATTAAAGGCCCTGATTCCTGAAAGTGTTAGTATTCGGGAAATAATTGTCCAGGAAATTAAGTAGATGTGTAGTCCTACTGAAATCGATTCAGTGCCTCCATGATATCCTGAGTATGGATAGACTTCAGAATACAACTGAGTGTCTAAATCATGGTATACACACACCAAAGAGAGGCAGTGAAAGTTAGACTCACAATATTCAAGCATAAAGCAGTATTGATTAAATATGCATAATCATAATCATGATTATACACGCCATTTTCCTGCCACCTTCTGTTTATTAAGGATTAACTTAATTCAAACAGAGATAATGTATGTTAAATGAAAACAGAGATGGGGAAACATAAAAAAGATGGAGCTGGAACGCAACGTTTTGCAATTCAAAGACTCTGGAAAATGTTTAAAGAACTATTCTTCTTCTGCAGGCATTAGACAGATTTTTTTTTATCTTTGAAAAATAGCTGTGATTATAAAAGGTAAACTGTTCATAAACTAACTTCTTTAAGATTCACAACTTAATAAAAATCTCAACGTCTCAAAGCTCCATGATGGAAAATAATACAAAAAAAAATTTCGTTGTTTTAATACTTCATTCATAAAATAAGCCTCACCCCCTTACAACATACAGCAAATCACAAAACTGCCAAGATCCTTTATGATAACAACTACTGGACAGTGAAAATTTTGTCTATAGGGAGTGCAGAACTGGAGATCATAACTGTAGATACAAGAACTACTTAGTAAAAACTGGTGGTCTTTTTTGATTTGGAAATCTAGCATCTAGAAACAAAATATTTTTTTCAAATTAACTTAAGTACAATAAAACTGCCAATGGCTAATAGGGAAAGTAAGCCCAATGTTGGAACTGGAGGTACAGACAGGAGGTCATGGGTACCATTTTAACTTTTGACAACTGAATTAAAAATGTAGAAGAAAGTTTAGTGCACACTGTCTTTCCAAAGGAGCAAATTCCTCCTGAATTTGAGTATATCAGTTTAGGATGGAGAGAGACAATACGATTGTTTAAATAAAGTTACTGAGAATTTTTTTATGAGTAGTTCTTCCTTGAATAACCATACCTTGCGATGCATGTAAAGCAACCCAGACGGAGAAAGCTTGAGAAAACTTCCATTAATGTTACTATCTAACTTACTGTTTAAACCCAAACTGATTTGGGTTTACCGTAAGAGTTTACTTCAGCCAGTGCATATACGTATTAATGATGGGTGAAATTACTACAGAAATACTACAATTCTAAAAGCAAATGCTGGCAATCAAAACCTAAATTGTAAAACTCTGGTATTATTATTATTACCCTTGTCCCCACCAGGATGAATAACCTTGCTCTCTCTTTGCTTTTGTCTTCCCTTCCCTAACCTCACCTTCTCCACCAGACGTGGTGGAGTTACAACTGAACAGGCTGGAGCAAGCCGCCTTCCTTCTCTCTGCTTCACACTTGTCCTTACTCAGGAAAACAGAGTGACCATGAAAGTGGGATCACCAGGGATCGGAGTCTTGGGAACAGGCTTGAGTAGGCACCCTTGTATTTGGGGAGCAGGGAAGAAGATGGGTTTCAGAAACTTTTTCACTGCAATTTCCTGCATGGCATGAAGCCCTTCAGAGATGAGACCTTGCTGTCCCTTCATAAGATCAAATCACCTAGACACTAGGGAAGGACTGGTAAGGGACAGATGCCTGACTACATTCACAACACATCATGAAACTACTTTCAAAAGTTTTCATACTAAACGCTCTCAATGTATTGGCATCAAATACTTTTCCTTCGGAACCATATCAAAAGAGTTTCAAACAATACCATGCCTCATCAATGCAAGGGGATAAACTGGATCCCAACAACCTACAAAGCAGCGCAGGCTGTCAAAGTTAAAACTACCTGGGGAAACCATGGATTCTTTTTTCCAAATGATATGTGTTTCCATTTTAGTAAGTTTATTGTAAATGATTTTATAAAACTCATCAGTTGTCATTGTGTTAGATATCAAAAGCTAAAAACAGAGTGCATGGTGCCATAACCATAAGAGACATTTTTGATAGGGAAATGTATATTGGTAGGAACCAGTGATTATTAATGTCAAGATTCATTAAAAATGTTGACATGAACAATATAGAATTGATCACTTTTTGGTTGATTCTCAGGCATGACTAGAAGGCAACTGTTTTTATGCACAGACTGCTTTACATACAGCTTTCCAATTGCATCTTGCAGCGCTGTGTATCCATAGGAAACAACGTCAAGTCCAAAGGGCACGACAGAGTAATAGACAATCTGCAAATACAGAAATGGAATTTAAAAACAATGTGAGCTGACATATAAACAGTAGACAGCAATAAGAAAAAAAATAATCACAGGTATTTGATTTTCAGATTCTAAAAAACCATGAAAGATTCAACTAAAGTTATAAGTAGCAGTTTGAAATTGAGCTATCTCTAGTAGTCCAGGAATAAAATTGTATAGAGAGTTTTAAACATATAGTAGTTCACAAATTAGAGTCCTACTACTACATGAAAAAATGCATCTAAGTCATAAGAATAACCAAATCAAAGGTCCACACAGAACAGCCTTCTGTCTCCAGCAGCGGCCAATGTCAGATTCCTTAAGAAGAATATGAGGCTACAGCAATCAGGAAATGATATTTCGGCAGATATCCAGCAGCTTCCCAAAAGTTGCACCTCAAGGACTTCCTAAACCAGAAGGGATGCTTCAAGAAGCTGCTTTGCTTCCAGTTGCTTTCTGGAATCCATGTAAACTCTAATCATGCACAGCATCCTGCAGCACAAAATGCCATTGCTAAGCTGCACACACTCTAATCATCTCCTTTTATCTGTCTTGAGCTTGTCTCATAGTCCTTTTAGTGGAAAAGAAGGTGAAAAATCAATGCCCATCCATTCTCTCTGTGTCATTCATGATTTAGAGACCTCTGTGCCACCACCTCAATTATCTTTTTTTTTTTTCAGTGTGAGCAGTTCTGCCTTGCTTAGCTGTTCTTTATAAAGGATGCTGTTCTGTACAGTTGACCACGCTTACCTCCCTTCTTGCAGACCAGAACTGCACCTTGTATTTAAGATGCAAGTGCAGCATGAATTTATTCAGTGGCATGATGTTCTCTTTTATCTCTAATAATTCCTAGAACTCAATTCACTTTCTCAACCAGTACTGAGCTGTTAGATGACATTTTCAGAGAACTAGCTATTATTATCTAAAGGTCATTTTTGTAGTTGGTAATAACCACCTCAAAACCAATCAGTTTTTATGTAAAGTTAAAGTAATTTTTCCCACATGCATAATTTTCAGTTATTTACATTAAATTTCACCTCATACTTTGTTGCTGAGTCATCAGATTAATTGGTAATTCTCACTGTTGCCTCTTATCTTTACTATTCTGAACATTTTGGTATCATTAAAAGTGCCTGCCATGTCAGTTTTCCAGATGATTTATGTTGAACAGCACAGGACACAAGATATTGTGGGTCTCTACTACTTACTTCCCCTTATGTGACCACTAGCTGCTTATTCCTACATTCAGTCTCCTAATTCTTAACTATTTATGCAGGCAAGAGCTTTCTCTCACATGCATTTTGTCATTCAAGTATTTTGATAACTGGAGATTCATTCATTTATGTGTGATAATATCTCTGTGAATCAAAAATACAAGGCATAGTAATCATATATTTTAAAAAAATAAAATTTCAGTAGCATGTCACCAAACCACAGTGCCTCAAAAAATTAATCTTACCTGCATACATATCATTTATGAACATAGTATATTATTAAAATCAAAAGAATATTTTTAGAGGACAACTTTAATTTCAAACTTTATTGAATTTGGCTATTTGGAAGATTTTAGAGAAGAAATTTGCCATCAGAAACATCTCTATGGGTGTTCACTCAATATTCATTATTCGTTAACCTAACCTATTGACTGAATAAGCTCATTTATGAATAGCTGCAACCTGGAAAAATAACTGAAAAAAGTTTCAATGTTTCATTTAACACTTTGCTATTTCAAATAGGATGTTTCTTTTACAGTTGAAATTGATTTTCTATTTTGAAGTATGAATTTCTACAGACTTCAAAATCTGCTACAGAAACGACGGAAATCAGAACCAGGACCTTCAGAGTGAGCCAAATGAAATATTTTCATCGCCCAATATATTTTCTTTTCTGATCACTGTCAGCAAGCGTCTTGAGATTGAGTTTTCTCATCCTGAATTGGAATGGGCAAAAAAAGAACCCAGACTCTCTCGTCCTTTTTTTTTTTTTTTTTCCAGCCAATTCTACTTCAGGAAGAAATAGCTCATGTGATCATAAGTTCAGAAATGTTTCCCTCTTAATGGTAAAGTTGCAATATATTAGGGTAATCATTTTTTTTTCCTCTATCAGGGTAATGTTTCAGTTTACTTCAGGAGAAAATTCACTCGCTGTTAGGAAATTGAGCTGAATCTCTACAAATCATTGTGTCTATAAACTCTCCAGATCCATAATTCACTTTGAGATCCTTCTTAATCAACCAATTTGCTATTTTCAGTGGATGATTATTTTTATGGCATGGTGTATACCTTTGATAAACCAAGTCAAACCACAAAAAAAGTATGTGTTGATTGCAATGAAATTAAACAATATTTTTGTGTCTCCTGAAAAAATCTGTACCTGGTAAGGCACATAACTTAAGCAGGATTATGTCCCAGTATTTTTACAAAACATTTATATTCAAAAATTTTGTAATTTCTGCATTTCCTTATATCATTAGTAAGTAATCACCACTTTCTTTAGTTGATGCAGGAATTCAAGTGGTGTGAAAATTATATTGTTTTACTGAAGGCTTTACTTCAGATATCTATCCATGTCATTATGCTTCCAGGAATCTAAGCAATTATCAAAACGTTTTAAAATTTCTTTCCAATAATACTAGTTTACTTAATGTGTTAGCTTAACATGACATACAAACCTACACATACTTGAAATTTCTAGTACCTGCTGTTCTATCCACTGACACGCTTTAAAACACCTTCATCTGATTTCTTTACAATTTAATTCATTGAAATATTGTTTACAAACCAACACATAAATTTTAATATTAGTCATAAATTGTATTACGTTACTAAGTCTATCGCAGCATATATATTTCATATCAAGTCATTTAAAAAAAAGAGTAGAAATGTATCAATAAAATACCTCATGCTGACTAGGACATCTCCATCCCGAAATATGAAAAGAAGGATATTTTCTTGTGTGACATCATGGAAGTTAGCATTTTTTTCATTTGCAAAGAATAAGTCTGGCTTCCAAAGACATTTAAACATAGTTGGGTCCACTGTCAGTGTATCTGAACCTCTCCAATCATTGGGCAGTTTGAGTCTGGGGTCATTCCACTTCTGTCTTAGAAAGATGTTGACTCTATAATCCTGATGGGAAGAATACATAAATTAGACTAGCCAAAAGTCTAGCCAAAAACCCACGGAGAAAGAAAACCGTTCTACCGGACTCTGAAGAGAAAACCAATTTATACCCTGATTTTTCTGCCAGAAAGATAGTAATCACTATTCAAATAACATTAATAAGTGTTAAGTTTAGTAGACTTTACTACAAAAAGGTAGATTATGTCTCACTCATGTTTTTAATATAGTAACTTCCTTTAAAAAAAAGACCAAATTGTCCTACCAGAATCTTTTTTGCATCCCTTCAATCCCCTTTTACCTAGGCGCAGAGAAAAGCATGCAGCAGGACAGAGGGAGGCCATAGTGTGACTACACTAAATCGCTGCAGGCAACAAGCACGATATCACTTCTATCAGGATATCCTGCGAGTGTAAATTCCATCTTATTCTCCATTTGCTTAAGTGGCACACCAATGGCAAAATATCACACTAAAAAAGCAGAAAACGGACCAGGTGACCAGGTAGACAATAGATTTTGCACTACACACCCAGAAAACAGCCTCAGACCTTGTAACAGTGATTTGGGACTATTTTGGTAACTGAGAAAAACTGATTCCAGCTTGCAACACAAGTACTGCAGTGGCATGTACAAAGGCAGAAACACAACTGGTCTCGAAGAGACAAAATCAAGGTTTTACACAGAGGAAATTTCCTTCTGAATTCAGCAGGACCCTTGCACAAGGATGGACAGTAGTAGAGCCATGCTCAATGAGAACCTAATTTTGCCTTCGGGAATTGGAGGAGCATGTGTCTCAAGGCAAAACGATACCCGCGCGCATTCTGTCCTTAGTGAAAGCTGTGTGCATCCAAAGGAAAAATCTGACCCAGTATGTCAGTTATGATTTTTCAGTCTTACCTCTAAGTCTTTTTGCTTTTCACATTTACATTTAAGCAAGTGTTTCTTTTTTATGTATATGTAAACTAGGCAGATCACATACAGAAAAAGAATATAAAGGTATTGTTGAAATAAAGTAAAAAAACCCGCAACCAACCACAAAATTCTATATGTAAGGCAAATTTTATCTTCAGTCTTCCTAGTCATCTTCTATTGTGTGCTTTGTTTTTTCATAATTATCTATTAGGTACAAATCATCCTGAGACAAGGGCTGTGTCTTTTAAAGCAGTGAAAACAATGCTACTGCTTTACAATTATAGCAAAGTGCTAGGAATCTGTGAGTGAAGGTTCTCAACATATTTTTGGTATGTCACTGTATTCCTCATAAAAAACTAATTTTATAAAATTGTTTATTTTACATGTTAATGCCCTCTTACACATTTTTCTGTTGATGCAATGGGAGTTCTTTTCTGTTATACTTTCTATAATGTATACATTTATAGTCCAAAGCAAGTGCCATGTTGAGACAGTCATGCTAACTCCAACTGGAAGCAGTTCATTTGGCTAAGGCCTCCTGCAGAATAATTTACCCTGTCGATTTACCTTGTTAATTGGAATGCGGTGCCCACTTCCCCCTGTCCAGCCCACCAGTCAGATCAGCCTAGGTATTTATTTGTTACACTACACTGTGCAATTTTTTTCCTTACTGCATTTTAAGGAAAAGCAAAAGATCAAAACTAAGTAGAAAGAACTGAGGCAACATTTATTAATATACATAGTTGTGAGAGATATGTTAGTTGTTGGCAGTCTGTTTTTGAAAAAATATATGTAGTCTGACTCTTCTTTATACAAAGGCCTATGTAATCTTGTCACAATAAAGGATTATAAAATAATGGTTAATATGAAGTGACTTTGTACTGGAAGGCTCACAGAGAGAAGCTTCAGAACAGGAGGGAATTCAGGTTGTTATCTCAGAAAGCATCATTTCAATTATATGTATATAATTGAAAATTCACTTTACCTCTTCTTGCTGAAGTTCCCATTCCATATGCACTTCTTGTCTCAGTGAAAACAATTACTTTAAACCATATGAGATAAATACTGCATACCATTCACGCTCACAAGCATTACACTGTTAATTACACCAAAATTAATTTCCCCATAAACAAGTGCATTACCCTAATTTTAACAAAACAAAATGCCTTCTCAAAGCCATAGGCAAATGATAAGCAGCGTCCAACACTTGCCTTCAGCTTACCCATTCAGAGGAAGGCGATGTTTACATCACTGAAAAGCAGAATGCACTGGCAAAATAAGAATTGGAAGTAAGATCAGGTGGAGGCTATTTTATTTCCTTCCTTGCTCTATTACAACTGAAGTTAAATATACCAAACAACCAGATGTTGTGACATTTTAAGACTTGATTCTATTCCCATTTAAGTCAATGTTAAGTTCAGACCTACCTAAATGACTAGAAACTTGTGACAGGGTGTACTCGGAGAGGAAGGTGACCAACACACTTGAGACAATATAGAAAATGTAGAAGGAAGCAAAGAAATGCCAAACTACAAAACTATGTCTAGACAGACAATGATGTGCAGAAGGGCTTCTTTCTAGAAGAACATGAACTATTACAGCATCTGGCAGCAGCTATGATCTGGTATAAATCCATTCTGAAAGAAGTCTGAAACCAGTCCTCTCAAATCTGGGCAATGAGCGTTAGGATTCTGTATGTGCACTACAATTAGGTTCGACAGGGGCTGAAGAAGTGGTCTGCATGAAGCACACAGTCTTCCTCCTACACATTTTGCAAACATTCTTTGAATATTGCAGAATGATCGGCATTCTAATAAAGGCGAGTCAAATTGGAATTAAAAAGACTGAAACCAGAGGAGAAGAGGCGGGTGGAAGAGATATTCATCAGCATTAGAGCTAAGAGGACCTGGTAGGTAAAAAGAATCACAGATATATTCTACAGGGCTTTGTTTTCCCATGAAACTCTAACAGAAGGCAAGTTGTTTTCAGGGAGGTTGAAAGGGGAGGCATTCTAGGAAATGCTTCAAATGCAACCTACTAAACAGTGGGCATGTGGCCAGAAAACCTCCTCAGGCCAGAAACCAGGCACAACCAATACGTCTCTCTCTGCAAACTAGAGCACGTAAAAGATCATGAAAGACTTTTTCTACATGAACTGCACTCATACAAAGAAAAGAAGCATAATAGCACTGTCTTTTAAAAAAGCATAAAATAGAATTTTTATGATTAAAATAAGGAAAATGAATTTTCCTTCATATACTGAGTTATCAAAAAGACTTTTCTGCAAGGTTTTAAAGAAAAGGAGAAGGAGGAAGTGGTGTTTTGCCATTGGAGTCGGTGAAGAAAGGTTACACTGAAAGGAAAAACCTTGAATATAGATTCTGCAGATCATCAGCACAGCTAAAATATTATAACCCTAAGGGTACTTATACCAAAAAGGTTCTATCCCTAGGAATCCTTGACTGGTCATCCAGTCTGTAGCAGTTTCTAAATGTGACATAATCACATAATATCCCACCAATCTGCAGTCTGAAAACACACCTGCAAAATAAGAAGCAGAGTTAGCATGGGGATCCTAGACAAGAAGTCTCATGAGCTAGAAGGAAACAAGTTACAGGATTCAAGATGAAGGGAGCTTATTGGAAGGTAGCAGCTCTGGTATAAGCTCATAGCCATTTTAGCTGTACAAATTCTTATTCACTCTGTAGATAACTGATTTTTTGTCTAGTTTTTCAAGGTAACTTTTTAAATTCTTGTGTGAAAATGCTACAATCCTCTGGAGTACTCAACAACACAACACGAACACTACCCTTTCTAGACACAGAGCAAACACTTGCCCTTCAGTTTCTTCACAAGGGCTTGACTAAAGCAATACAGGCTTCTGGGCATAGGATTCACACCATGGGTTCCAACTTGTTCAAACCAGTATTGTTTCAAACCTGTTGATGTTTTTCTATAAAGAAATTCTCTTCTCTTAAAACTAGGTAAACTCTACCTCAGTGGGAAGCAATCTCTACTTTTTTTTGAAAATAATTTTGTGGGATTCTTGAAATATGTGAGGAACCATCAGAAACAGCCACCACGAAGGGACACTGTGGGAGCCTGTTAACTAGTCAGAAGTCCCAGACACTAAGCCCAGAGCTGGCTATTTCAGAGAAGGGTCTAAGAGCAGGATACAGGACATCTTGTTGAAGATATTTCCTTCCGCGTCTCTTTAAAAATTCTTCTGAATGAAAGGAGATAAGCATACCAAATTGCCTATTTTCACTGGAACTCTACTCATTTGTTTGTCTGTCAAGCCTTCTACCACCACCTCACTTCCAATCACCTGGCACCCATGGTCATTTTTCTCCAGCTTTCCATCACCCAAAAGAAGGAACCATCCCTTTAGCATGGCTAAGACAGGATGCTTTACCCCCACACACCAGATTTTGTGAAAAACTCTGAATTCAGCTATTAGAGCCAGAAGTGGTTACAGAGCCACCATCATACAGAATCATCATGATACTTCATCCATTGAAATACTTAGAAATATATTGTTTCATAGATTTGGGTATCAGCAATGGCATCATTCCAACCAGTTTCGTATGTCTGCTAACATTAGAGATAGTCAAGAAACCAATATTCCTCGTGATTTACACTAATACCTGGGACAGCAGAGATGCAGACAGCCACTGTCTTCTCCAACACTGAAGAATCTTTTTCAACAGTTCTGTTACTGCCTGCAAATGTTTCTCCTTTCTGACTGCAAAAGACCTCTCTGGTCCTTCACAGAGTTGGTGCCTCGGCTCCAGGAAACACTTTTCCTGTGATTCTGGAGGTACAATTTTTTTCCTATTCTAAGGACTTGCTTCTACACTCTAGTCCACTACCCAGACTATCTGAAGACAAGTACTAGGCTATCCCCATGAAAACAGTGGTTCCTGAATGTCCACAGGACCCAGCACCCACTGCAGCAGAAAGAGTTCTCCAAGTGATCTATGGAAGAACAGATTGACCACTTCTTTTCTCAGTGCTTCCTGTGGCACATTAAGGCAACCAAGAAGTAACTGAAATTTCACATAAACATGCTTAGTTATCATGGTGATCAGCTGGATGTGAAAATCTAAATAAAAGCATAAATTAAAGTAAGGATGGTGTCTGAAGTTCTGAAATATGGAGGAGAGCATGACGTATCTTACAGAACATCTTAGTAAATTTGTGAGTGTCCATATCAGGAATTCACAGACAGTCATACATGCATTGCTGTAGAAAGCATAGATAATTTGGGGTGGGGGTGGGGAGTGGGGGTAGCACACCCCTTACATTCATGTTTTGTTACTATTTAGATCTGAGTAAATTGTAAAAAAATCTCTATAAAAGTCACTTTTTAAAGCTTGCAATAAATTTCAGAAACTTGAAAGGGCCATCTGGCCTAATATACCTGTCATCTTAGACACTTATCTCACTCCTACTTTCCTGCTCTTCCTCCCTGACGCTCTTTAAACTTCAGTCCCCTATATGTTTTCAGGAAATAAATCTCGAGGTATCTTTGGCATACTTACATTCTTTGTTTTAATATCACTTCCCACTAAGGCTATTAGTTGACTTACTATAATTTGCAATCAAATCTAAATCTTTATTCACTCCCAGTTAAAGAAACATAAATTTCTGGCCAAGCTGTTCAAAAGCTGTTTCAGCCATCACATGTTTAAGTCTGAGTGGCTTTGTGGTCCTACTGAAATGTCATTAGGGTATCGTGTAAGCTGGTTCTGAATTTTAAGTGGGTACTTACTTCCACAGACAACAAAAGGCACTTCATTATTCATTAGCTGTATTATGGTTTATTGCTTCTGTGCTATTATGAGTAGGAATGCTGCCTTAGTCACAGCACTAAAAAGAGCAGCCTGGTTTTGGGAACTGCCTCAGTGCTTTGGATGCCAAATGGAATCACCACTGTTATTCCTAAATGGGATTCTCAGGGAGCACCTCAGAACTCCCACACTAGTGCATGCCTTGGCTGTGGCTTCCCATATACAGGCAAGACATGGTGTCCTCCTCTGTTTTTTACATAAAAGAAAACCCTGATCAGGTCAGAACATCTTCAACAATTAAATGTCTTTTTTTGGCAATATTTTTGACAGCATTTATTGGAAATGCCATTGCAAAAAAGATCTTCAAATCTCTAAATATTTGGATCAGCTTTGCTGAAATTACTTTTTATTTTGAATTCTGTATTATTTCCTACAGAAACAAAAAAGTCAAATTTGTAATGAGGATTATTTGGTGGTTATTGACACTGCAATGTTATGACTGATTTGGAAACACATTTTTAGAAACTTCACTCTACAGTTTATCTCACACAGTAAATAAACAGGAGTAAGAATATGGTCAGTGATGATCTACTCCTTTGCTCCTTCTCCTTCTATTCCTCCACTTCCTCCACCACTTACTCCTATCCTCAGAACTGCATAAAACAGAGAACCTCTGTGCTTCAGCCTTATGTTTTTCTCTCATATAGTATGTATTTCTCTCATATAAATTTCTAGTATTTTCCATAGTAATACACGAACCAGCCTATATATTAACTCTCAGGAAAATTACTTAATTCCTCTGAACTTAATTTAGGGAAATAAATGTACTTTCTGGATCTTAGAAACCATGAATTTCCTTTCATGTACATCAAATTCTAAAATCTGTGACAACGTGTGGACAAATATAGAGTGAAACAGATTAACAGGTTCATTACATAAAGCACACTCAGCCTATCACTAACTCCATTAACTCAGGTCTCAGTGTCTACAATCATAACAAGTATTTCTACTTTATAGTTCATAAACCTCAGCCTGAAATTTAATTTAATAAGAAAATTTCCATGTGTGCTGTATGAATTTCATTCCAGTCTTACCATAGTTGTCTCTTGAATTGACCCAAAGCTGTTAATGAAGATGTTGACTGCAACATCGACTGGAATTCCTTAAAAAAAAAAAAAGAAAAAGATTTCTAGTGAACTGCACAATCCAGTAAAGGTATGTTATCTTTCATTTAAAGCACCCTTATACCAGTATCACAATGTGAAATGGTTTTTTACAGGGTCAAACAACTTTATCTTTTCAAGTTAATATATAGTTTTCAAAAGCTGTGGTTTAATCTGTTTCCATTGAAAGCCAACAAATCACAAAAGAAAACAGAAAAAAAAATCCTTAGCCTAGAGTTCTAAGCTTAAAGTATTTCACAGATCATAAATTTGAATAATTTTCAAATTCCATGATGTTCTGTTATCACAGAATGCACGATACAGTACTCCTTTTGCACACAGCGTAATGGATAGAGGCAATTCACATTTCTAGCAGTGGACGCTTTTAACTGTCAAGGTCATAATGACGATCTACCATCCCAAATTACATGCTTATGATTTATGATGACACATATACTCATGTTGCAAGAGGATTGCTCTTTGTGCAAGTCCAGTACGTAACTGTGAAGCATAAATACGGGTAACAAAAACTGTTGCATGCAGCTTTCACAGCTACCTAGCCCTGGTGCGAAAGAAAGCTGCTCTGTTTTAGAGGGGTTACCAATTTGCCAAGAAAAATTTCTAGAAGCCAGCAGCTGTAGAGATATTAAGACGGACTGGATATTTTCCTCTTTTCCACAGCCAAGATTCCTGTAGTTGAAGAGAGACGGTGCGACAGCTGCTACATCTGCCCTCTGTCACCCTGAGGGAACTGACTGACAGTCATTTAATCTGGTGTTAACAGAGAGTTATCAGGAAGCTGGGAGAAGTGGACTGATGTTTGTGAGAACTAATTATGGTCCACTGGTTTTATTTAGCACCTATATGTTGAGAGTATCAGTATATACACAAGATGCTTGTATCTGGTCTGCTTTAAACTGTTACAAGTACTTAGTCAGTGGAATTCTTCCTAATTTCAGCAATGAGAGACGTAACAACATATAAAGACTATTTAGACAAAGTAAGCAAAATAGAAAGTAATATATGCCTCACTTAATTGCTTGCTTGCCTGCATGCAATATTCCAGTGTACATTTAATACAGAAATTCAGATTCATTCTCTCGGTTCACCAGAAAATTACCAAGATAAAATTTCACTTTTGTAAGTTAAACCATTTTTTTGTTTGGTTCTTTTGGGGTTTTTTTGGTTTTTTTTGGTTTTCATCAGACCTTTTAAACGTGGTGCTTTTGGTTATGCAATAAGCATAATACTCTGTTTAGCACCTGACACGTGTGCCGGAGCACCCAGCACACCACTAGTAGACAGGAGTGCACTATCTCTTCCAGATTTGAATAGGAACTGCCATCCAAGAAAAGCACTCATGTGTGAGGAACAGTTTAACATGGGCAAACCACTTGTCAGAAAATGTTCTTTTTCTTCCACCTCCCTGTGAGTTAACATTGCGTGTCCTCCCTTTTCTTTCCATTTGATTCTTACCAGACTGCCAGCAGGGTTATCAAAATATAAACAAATCTGCAATATGCTTTGTGATTTATCATGCTGAAGAACAGGTAGAAGGGAGGCTCTACATTTCCTCTTTGTGAAAAGGCTTAGTGCTGAAAACATATAAATAAGATGCTGCAGAGAATAAGAAAGAAGCAGGGCACTTGCTGAAAACTGAGTATAATACATTTATAAAACTTAGTTAAATCTGAAAGACATCTGAAAATGGTCTTTAAAACATGATAGAGATTATAGATTCCAAATTTATCATACTATTCATATGCATGTTAAAAATATCTCCTAATGTATGCATTATTAAATATAAGTTTTAAAAAGAAAGAACTGACTTTTGTAAACTGCAGTGTCTGTAATGCGATAAAATTCTCAATGTCTTTTTCCAGCAGGGAAATAATCTAATTCCTAGAAAGTGAAACATACAGCTGTATGAGTTATTAGAGGTTTTGTAGAGAATACGTATTCTAACCTTTTCTGCATATGTAAGGAAATCACATTTGCCTACGTGTAATATTCCTACAACACGTGACTGTCAGGGAGATGTTTTAAAGTGAGAGAATGCATTTAAATTCATTACCTATTTGAAATAACAAAGTGTGTAAACTGTATTACTAACACATCTTTAAAGGGTTTAATAACTGTATGGTTTTCAAATAGTGATACTGCTCATCTCAAGTTTTATAAAGTCATCTTAAAGGATCTCTGTAGTGAATTTTGGCTTTTTAAAATACTGTAAAGCAGAGATACTCCTAAAGTCTAACTGAAATGTAGGGATAAAAAGACATTTCAAAAACTTGTTCTATAAAATCTAATTCTGCTTTTAAAAAACTTTTATAAAATAATAATCATTACAATAGTAATAAAGAAAATATAATAATATTAAAGTATCACATACTATTATGATCGTGAAATCTTAATGTATTACCTTTCAGCTCAAATGGATAAATACCTTCTGTGGTTTCACACTATCTATGGAAATATCCATTTCCGAAAAACAAAACCGAAATTTAGGTTGTAAATATTACCTCTATATAAATTTTCTATGTGTGAAAAGAGCAAAAGTTAAATTCCGAAGATTAAAAAAAAAGGCTGAAATATCTAACAAACCTTTGAAATTAGGCCTTATCCTGGGATCATAACTGAGCAATAGCCTATTCAAGATATTGCTGGTAGAATTAGCAGGTACTCTTGCAAGGTCTTCAGCTGATTGCTGGCTGTAAAAAAAAAAAAGTGCACTTGTTACTATTAAGACAGAAACAACTGTGTGCTTTAACTTAAGTCATTTCAGATGCATGCCATAAATGCCATTTCACAAGCAAAATATGTTCAGTGTTTTCAGCTTCGGCACTGTGTAGTCTTCCTTTCCTTGTGATGCTTCAGTATTTTTCAAGAAACTGTAACAAACATGAAAGCTCTCCTACATACTCTTCCACTGTAAACTTGGCAGTAAACAAACTGCAATTCACTAATTATTCCCTTGCCTCCTAATACAAATATCCAGAGGGACATGATTTCTTCCTTAGCAGAAAGCAGCCACCTGAGCTATTTTTAGGGACTGTCAGATTCGGAACAAAAGTAAACTGACAGGCACTTCGTAGGTGCCAAAGCCTGCAGAGGCTTTTGGCAGCCTCCTGCTCTCACATGCCAGTGCCAGCTATTCCAGGGAGAACAGGAGCCATTGCATAATCTCATTGTCAAGTGCTAATAAAAGCTTTGTTATGGAAAACAAGGCATCGGACTCACCTCTGGTTTTGCAGAGGGGATTTAAACATCTCCATTTACCCTGCTGTTATTGCGCTGGGTGTTAAATTAAAACCATTGCTAAAATTAAAAAGAACCTGTGACAGTAAATGTAGCTACAAGAGTAACATGAAATTGAGTGTAATAAAAAGCAATAAGGGTGCATTACTCCTCACCCCCTGTACTTTAAGCACTTAGCAGGCTGATAATGTCATGTAAATCAATTTATGTGTTGCCTGTAGAACCTGTCCAGTGATATTTTCCAATTTTGAATCCTGTCTTGTAGTCACTTTTCCATCCATTTCATGATGACTCCTCTGCTGCCTTTCTGTCACTATAATTCAGTAACCAAGATGCCATGTAAGACAAACACCCTACAGAGGCATAAATCATATGCATCAAGACTACTAACTCTAGCAAACAAATGTATGAGCATATTTTAAGAAATGATCCAGTTTATTTCCTACATATTTCCAATAATAAGTATCAGCTGCCGTTGCTCCCTATACTCTGCTTAATTTCTTTTTTTTTCATTATTCTTTCCCATATCAAAGCCAGCCTGACAGACCAATGGGCTATTCTTCATAGCAACTCTGTTCACGGCTACTTTTCTTCTCATCCTCAGTTTCCTTCATGTCCTCTGGGACTTCTGCATTATTCAAACATTTATTGAAGAAAATATTAACTCTCCAAAAGGCTTTTGGATAGTTTAAAAAAAAATTGTATGACTATATCAGACCTCCTGATTTTAAGATGTTCAATTATAGCAGGTCCAGTTCAGCATCTTCCTTATTGACTACTGGGAAATTAATCAGTTAATAAATAACTGTCACCATTGCAAGGTATCACTATTTGATTGAAAACTGGAGATGAGAGCAGAAAAAGCTTGCAAAAGCTTTTATGAATAGCCCCACCTTTAAAATCAAATGGTTTAACTCAAACCATAAGGGAAACAACAGGAGCAACTGAACAGGATCTGCCGACTTGGTAGCACTTATTACGCCTTCACAATGAGATTTCATCTCTTCAGTTAACATTTCACAGCTAAAATGTTTATAAATAAAGCTAAGAAGGAGTCCCCTATTATTAACAATATGTCAACCATTTATGATAACATAACTGCATTTTAGTCCATCAGAGTCTCCTTGATAGCCTTTGAGCATTTTACTCCTCAGAAACAAAATAATCAGATTTCTGTTTTCCCTGTTGTATTCAGGATGTTTCTGAAACTTGAAGCTGGATATCTGTTTAACCATTGGCTTGTATTTGCTTGACTTTAAATTTCAGGGAGAAAAGTCTGTCTGAACTCAGCTACGACAGCAGATAACCATTTAACTCTCCTTGAAATCTCATACTACTCACCAGTCATTACCAGGATTAGTACGAATTCTGAAGGCTACCCAAAGATGTAGCTACCAAAATAAGTGTGTATCAACGAGCGTAGCTTAAACTATAACATACAGGATGAGAAAAAACTGTGAAGAAGCTACAGGATATAATTCCCTACCCATCTCTTGGAAACGCACTAAAACCTCTGTTACATTTAATAACCGCATCGGTGAACTACTTGTTCTATTAGACCTTATATAGAGATAAATGGTCCACTAATAAAACAGGGATTTTTTTTCTTTTAGTAACATACGCTAACTTCCACTAGCATGTCCTTATTTTGTGTAAAATAAACCTCTGCAATTTTAATATTAGAGCGATTACATAGCAATAGGTGTTCTAACCCCTTTGTGTAATTGGCAAATTCACCTTCAAACAATTCTCACAAAGTTGTGTTTAGAGCTTTTATATTTTACTTGCATTTGGATCATTATGCAAAAGAAGTACTTCATTTCTGTAATTCTGAGATTTGTATTTAGTTTTCAGTGACGACCTTTACCAATGAACAAGTTGCTACAGAAGTATCATAAACCAGCTTTGTACGCTTTTTTGCAGTTACCCCTAATTGGACAATAGGAAAACATAAAGTTAAATGTTAAGATAATTTTCCATTTTGTGGCAGGAACAAGACAGGAAGGAATATTCATTTACCTATTAAAAAGGCAGGAAAACTCTCTGTCCACTGTACTATATCTGATACAAAAAGGTTCATGGCATCGCTTCCTTGCAAGTTGCACATCTTAACATGTAAAACATCTAGATTAGATGCCTACAGAAATTATATTGATAAAAGGAGGGCTGCCTTAACACAACCAATAGGGTTTCTTTCTAAATCATGTATGCCCAGAATTAATGAAAAACCAAACCAAAACCAAACAATAATTAACGAGCAAACTTAAATCCTGTTTGTTTTTTTTTTTTTAAATCTGCTATGGATTATACAAAGAAGTTCATTAAATAGTGATGATGGTAATCTGAACCACATAGGATAACATGGACACATACATTAAATACATGATGCTTGTAAAACACAATGAGCAAAGAAGTCTTGAGAAATTAAATGAGTGAACATCAAACAGCAAAAGAAAGCCAAATACAGCTGCCAGGTTTATTTGCCTCTTCAAGTAAGAGGAATAAGGCTGCTGTTTGGTGAGATCTGAGCTGCACTGCCGAAGTACGTTAACACAAATGTCTGTTCAGGCTGTTCATTCATAACTCGTCCACAAATTAAGCAGAGGAGATTCACTGTACTGGGAAGACAGTGAAGGGATGAAGAAGGGGTGGCAGCATTGCTTTCTGGTAAAGAACATCACGATCACATCTTCTGTAAGTTGTTGGGTAGTCTTCTAGACTTATACAAGTGTCATGCACATACATTTATCGTCACTTATATAAAATCCAAGTGAAATACAACATCATTCGCTGTTTTGAGTTGGGAGAAGCACATAGAGTCAGCTATTTTTTAAAGATGAGTTTGAATGAAATAGTTGGAATAGCTACTGGGAAAAAAAGCTCTGCTGAGTAGCAGTTGTATTTTCACTGTGGTCTTTTACAGCATGCTGTCATCAAACTACCACCACTGAATAGCACTCATGGGACTAAACATCATCGCAAGGACTGGATTTCCTCCAGAAAGCTTTGCTGATCAAAATGCCTAAATTTCACTTGCAAATCAATAAACCAAATGTGTAGCTCTTGGTGAATTAAGATGTTACACCACTTTCAGAGTGACAGCTGAGCAGAATGACCTAATGAAATAGTGAATGGAATGGGTTAGATGCTTGGAGAAAGAGGCTGGGACTACTCATGCCATAAGATATTTACCTAAAGTCACTACCACCCCTGTGTTATTGTCCATTCTGGAATGAATTAATGACAGGCAAATGTGTAGACTACATAAGGAAAAAAGAATTTGAACTGAGATCTCCCTTCCTAAAATCAGCAGTACTTCAACTTCCTTACGGTTGTCTGATTCCTGTATAACAATACTCACACCAATTGAGAAGTTACCACTTTTTCTTACTCAACCTACAATTTTCACATCTGTGAAAAGCTACAACTAGCCTAAGATTTCCCTTAGATTTCCACCAGTTGCAGAATGCATTGTAATTTCAATACATTTATTTCAACTTGCATTGCATGTATCCAGAGCTGCTGGAAAGCATTAAGAAATGAAAATGCAGTAGCATTCTTCACAGTAACTGATGAATTCTAACCGAGATATGGTGAATACCAAAGGGTAAAGCAACATAAGCCTCACTGTTGCTATAAAGGGAATTTGAAAGCAAGTAATAGTAAAGCTAGAAACTACCTTAACAGCAATTTTGCCTAAATAACAACTTTGAAAAAAAAACACAAAAAAAACCCCAAAACAAAGTGTTTTCTCTTTTTCTGAAAAAAAAAAAAAAAGAGAGAAAACCCCACAGTGTTCTCAAAAGTCTTCTCACTTCTACAAACAGTGTTCTCAAAAGCCAGAAAGAAAACAAAGTACAGTTAGTCTTTCAGCATGACATTTCTGTGGGGTATCAGTGGCCTCTCTGGTCTTTGTGAGGTTACTTCTCGTGTCGTTGATGAATAAAAGCATGACTTTAAATACCGTATTTCACAGGATATATAGTAAGGTGTCCACCTCCTCTTCCACTGCAGCTGTACACATTTTATCCCTGCCTTTGAAGAACATTGTTAGCATTTTAAACTGATGGCAAAATATAATTATTTTCATAATTCGTTGATCAAAATCCAGAAGTGTAGATAAGCAGATATGCATGGCAAAAGGAAGCATATATTACACTTGGTTTAAAATTTATACAGCTTCCTTACATTTGTGTCAAGCAAATGTATCAGAAGATGTTATATCACTTTCTGGGTTATCATGACATTCAGTCTCCTGGTGCTCATTGAGGTTACAAGAGTCCTTATCACAGGCAGTGCTACATGAGGATGACTGGGGAAAGGAATATAAACCATATTCTCTGCGAGGGTGAAGGGGAAACTTTTCTGTTGTTTTAATTCACCTACCGCCCCGATCCCCTATTCTTCAGATCCCATTATTCTGAAGTATCTCTTGGTTTAGAAGTGAACATGAACCCACTTTTTACTGATTCCATGACAATCAGGATAATAGAAAAAAAAAGGCATGTCACAAGGAAGTTAGTTCACACGCCATCTAACAGTACGCTGCAGTCCAGACAGTCACGCAGCGTACTTATTCTATTGTTGGTGTTTGCTTAGAGCTTGTAGCTTGGATAATCTACCATCAAGCTTTGCCTTTGCATAGTGCTAGATTACTGTCTGACAGATAAAAATATATATTCCAACTCATTCTGTTCAGTTATCTCCAACAAAAATTCCTATACAATGCTGAAACAACAGATTTTAGTACAGGTTATCTAATCTATCTGATGGGAACTGACATTTTTTGTCATATAACAGGGCAATGTATATCTGAGAATGATAAAAGTAAATTTTGGGAAACACAATTATCTGTCATCTCACCATATATGGTAAGTACTATTTCCCTGATATAAACAATCCGTGTTCTGATTTGCAGGCATTTGGTTTTCTGAGTGCAATGCAAAGTGATACCACTCAAATTACATTAAAACTATGGAATCCTGAATAACTGTTTACGTGCCCTCACAAATGCAGTTGACAGCTAAACATCTAAAATTAGATGTGTAACTTTGGTAGCTAAATTTGGAGGTAATCCAGCACGGTGAACAGAGGGAAAGGTTCCTTCATAGTGCAATTTAAAACAGAAACCCAGACTGGGCACCTCAAATTGTGAACCCTGACTTGTGGGGGTGAAATAACCCATCTTTCATCCCCTATCGTAGCTAGAACAAAGAACACAGTCTCCTAACATGGGCATGTCAGCAACCTTCCTGCAGTCGGGTGGTGTTAATAGCTCGGTTAGTGTCACTGCTTCAGTCCTTGTCTATCAAAAACCTCTGAGTCCAGCTTTGGTTTCACACTCAACATTGCCAGGGTTGGACACCTTAAGGAGTGCTTCTGTGGTATGATGCAGTGCCTTGTTATTCCTTAAGCCTGAGAAAAGCAAGCCGATTCATCTGCCCGCCACAGAGACAACAGCCCCCAGATCAGTAGAACCAGATTAGTATGGTACTTCTTCCAGTCTGACTAGCACTGCTCACAGGAAGCTCACAGCAATGCTTCCATATCTTAAAATTAACTTCTTTGCTCCTAGCTTAGGCATCTCCGCATCTTACCGAAGTCACCACCTAAGTGACCTTTGTGCATAACGAGCATTCTGTCATGTCCTGATACTGCATGCAGACACAAAACACGATCACTATCCAGATTTTTAAGCGGAACTACAGACATTTTAAAAATAATTTATCCGCATCAGTTCCTTGTCCCAGGCTTTTTCCCAAATGCAGTAAGTAGTGAGACAATACATGGATCTTGGTAAAATCTAACCGCCTTGTATGGTGGTATAAGTGGAGATATAAGTGGAAAGTGTAAGTGGAGATACATTCTATGTAATTTGTCTTTCAAAGATCCATTTGGTAGAGCTGAGAATAGAATTTAGTCCTATGGTTTTCCTTGCACGTAGGTTTAGGGGGCATAATTTAAACAGGAGTTCCAAGTATTTTCTCAGTCTGGAGGTTGTATATGAAATACAAAGTCTGTAACTACCGCACGATTGCAGTGTCTTGTCACTGCAGTGTTCAGAAAGGACTAAACACTGCCCACTGAGAGTGAGAATTACTGAAAGAAAACCAACCTACCACAGTTAACTACTGTTTTACAAGAGAACTTAGGTTTTGCTTATATAGCTTTATCTTTCACCCTCTAGCACATTTATCCACTATGAAAACAAATTCACAAGCCTCCCGGAATGTGGCCCTATCTGTCTGGGATCACAGCTTTCCATGCGACTTGCATTCTAAGAATAATTAAACCATTGTCCAACTGCTGTCACTACAGGGCAATGGAGTTTTTATAGGAACCAGATCTGGGCTCTGCAATGTACTTATCTTCAGAAGGACTGTAAGATGTAAGTGCCTCAACAGCCAAATTCAGACTTTTCTTTCAGCTTCATTCCATCTTCACTCACAAACTGTATCAATCCTCCCATCATACCTACAAATGTTCACAATCTATCAACAGGGTCTTCCACAAGATGGGAATGAAGACAGAGATGATTCCACTTTCCCACCATTTACACTTTGGGGATGATCACAATACTACAGATAGAGAGGCCATGTATATACCAAAATGCTTGACATAATTAAAAAAAGTCCTTGTCCATCGGAAGGTGGATAGGATACAAGATAAAAGATCCACTTTGAACTTCTACTTTATGGGAAGAGCGTGTCATAAGCTGACAGTTAACCAAGAGAAATTTTAGGACAGGCTTTCATACAACTCTATTTTTTAAACACATCACAGGCTTTTTTCCCTAGTTCCACTGTTTTCTGTTGTTACTTTTTAAAAGAAGCTGTTTATTGAACCTTGGCATCTGTGACCTTTCTAAGCTTCTGCCCTGGCAGATGGCACAAGCCATGTTTTCTGGAGGGCTTAGAGGGCCATTTCACAGTTTCTGAAGTAGCTGATATGCTTTATTGAATTCAAGCCAAAATATGATTTGTACTCCTGCTTTGTGGGTAAAAAAAGTCTCCATAGATATCAGGCAGTATTTAGTTAATCATCTACATGGATATAAACGTCCATGTGAAAAAATGCATAAAGGTACAGAGGGATGCTATTTTAAAAGCACAGCCTTGATATCCAGACAAAAGAATGAGATTTTGCGATTCAGGTTACACTCTTAGCATTGCCGTAGCATTAGAGACGCTGTGAGATCTTCAGAAATGAATATTGTGCAAGTGAACAGCTGAGTCATACCAAAACTCTAATTACAACGGATAGTTGTGATTATGAGCATAATCATTACTGATTTTGTTAGCTGCTATTTGACACTTTTATATCTCTGTGCCTCCTGTAACACTGTCATAACCAAACCTCCCTTTCATTTACCTACAGATCTTGCAAGTAGTTTTTCGTAGAGACCTCCTAGGCTACTAAGGATTGTGGGGATAACAGCAGCAGCTCACACATCATAAAATAATTGAAGTATTTATTATGACATAACAAAAGGAAAAACATTTTTCAGCAGTGCTCAGGAAAAGTCACAGCTAAGTGTCTAACACATTTATCAGAAACAGGTATTATGAGAAATTATGAGTAAGTTCATAAGAAGTGGTAACAGACGCAATGCAGCTGATGGGTAGTCTATGATCAAGGAAGAGATCAAGTGACTAAATCCATCTGTAGCTATATTGGAATCAGCTGTATTGTGTATAGTGAACTTCAAAATAAGATTTGTAAACAGAAAATCCACAAAATTCTTATTTTTTTCTTGATGAGGTGGACCTGTTTTGTTTTGTTTTGGTTTTTTTCTTCCAATATTTTCCATGGAGACAAAAGGCAAGTGCTTTATATTTTATTCCATTTGTGGAAGACAGCTTCTTAGATTTATGCTGCAATACTCCTTACTATAGGATTTTAGGCGTAATATATCCATTTCTTTGTTAATCAGAGAACATTCATGAGTCAGACAAAAGTATAATTAGTCTGTTTCATTTGGAAAGCCTGAGGTAAGAAGGAAAATTATCTAAATGTAAGATGTGAAATCTTACATCTGTTCTGAGCAAGCATTAAATAAGAAACAAGTGATCAAGCACTAGCTTCATGAAACCCCTCAATAAAAAAGATGAGAAAAACAGTTTCAGAAATAAATGAAAATAAGATGGCCAATCAAGCCACTATCACACAATGTACCGAGAAGTACAGCTCGATGAATAATCACAAGAGGTTTTGCTCTAAGATACAAAATAGAATTTTCCTAATTGAAGGAAGCAAGTATCTGTTTATGAGACAATAATTAACTTTTTATGGGGTTTCTAATCAGCTTGTTTTCACTTTATCCTAATAGTAGTTAATTTTATGCCAGAGGGGCACATTTGGCGAAAGGTTTGTATTCTGGAGAGCCATAAAAGGAAAAGTTCAAGTAAGCTCAGTTTTCATACAAACAAATTCATGCTGAAGTCCCAAACGAGTCTTATAACCATCCATTTCTTAACATCAAACTAAGGAACTCAAGCAGTAATATCAGATTCAGCATAAATCTCTCCCGGAAAATTACTTGCATACGTTTGAATTTCATTATAAAGTTTGTAGAGAAGACTATTCCTTATATAATTACTAGTGTGGTTTTTTTGTTCTCTTGAGGAGGTAGAACTTAGCTTTTCACATGTTGTAAGAAAACAAAAGGCAATAATTTGTTACAGTTAAGCTTTACATGCTACTGCACCAGTAGCCAATGCAAGTTAAAGTTAGATTGATTTTAACTTACAAACGTATGTTTTCATTAGGACTTTGTACCATTCCATTTTATAAATTATGCATAATCATATTTATTTTCTTAAAAAAAGATGCAATGCATTCTTCTAAAAGATTTCTCTTGTGCTTACTAGTCAATTTTTCGTTCAACCACTTCCCTTGAAACCATTTTTGGTCAGCCCTTATGGTGCCACTTAATTCCCACTCCACTCCACTGTGTTTTTGTTTCTTTCTGAGGAAAAATTCCTGACTTTTTTTTTTCCCCACAGGAAAAAAATTATTAAGAGCAGGCAGCCTTTTTTGTAATGCAGAGCGTCACCAAGTAAAGAAGTTTTGTAAAAGATTATAAAAAACATGCTGATGATTGAAAGTTTGCCATCAGTAGCCTGAGTTAAGAAAGCATTAGATAATTTCTCTAGAAGACAGAACTGACTTTCTTCGCTTATTCACATGAGAGATCTTCGAGGTGGCAGCCACAAAAACCAGCAGTCCTCCCACCTCGCCATTACGAGCGGCTGTCTCTCAAGCTGTGAACTTCAGCCAAGTAAGATACAGACAACTTCTTCATTATTCAGAAAATCCGAGAGGGCTTAGTGCTACGGCAATTAATTCTAGCTAGCACACTGCACACGTGATACATCAGACTAATACTGGCTTCTGCTAGTATTTTCACAGAAAGGTTCAACTGTCTGGAATGTAAAAGTATCACTTCTAAAATTACAGAATTTTTTCAATGCTTTTCAAGTATATTGGTGACATACGGCATCGCATTTAATGGTTGTAAAATCAAATGGTACCAAGAAGACAGTACCAGGAAATACTGTGCTTAGAAAAACAAACAAACAAAAGCCCCACTTATCAAGATAAAATTACATCAACGTTTTGAATTCTAATTAAGATCAAGTCAAGAACAGGGGGAAAATGCTGGCTGCTTTGCTGAGACTGTGGAAGATCTGGATTTAGTTCCCAGCTGTGTAACGCACTTTCTGAGGACTTCAGTACTTAATGCTTGTCCTGGGAACTATGACATTTTTCTCCTTGCCACAAATCCTCACAGTAGCTCAGATCAAAAGCTCCATACAGAGCTTGACTTAACTATTCAAAGGGGATCGAATGGGTAGGGGTCATTTCAGATCAGTCATGATCACAGCTGAGACTTGTATCTTAATGTTTTCAAATCCAAAGATACATCTAATTTTTTAGGTTTGATATAAAAAAGGCTGAAACCACTCACCACAGGTAGAAACTTTCTAAGAATTTTGGGTTACAAATAACCAGCACTCTTAATACTTAAGAAGAGTGTGAACTTTAAAAAGTATTAATCAAACATTGTTTCTCTCTGGTTATTCTACTTATTTTTTTATTTTCTTTGGAAAAAGTCTATTAATATTAAATAGTCAGTCTCATCTTCCAGTCTTCTTCTTTTACGGTCAAAGAAGAAAGGTGTTTTAAATTTGTCCAAGTAATTTTTCTCATTTCAGGCACAGTGTTTTTCTGAGCTTTTTGGCAACTTATTATATTCCATCAATCTTTTCCTCATATAGTTACATCATGACACTAAAAAGATGAGCAAGGCTGGCCAAGAAAATTTAAAAAAAGGCCCTCACAAATAAAACTTCTGCATTGTCCTATGGATCACAATTTAAAATGTGGTAGGCATTAGAGAGTATTTTTAACTTCAAGTAATCACAGGTGTCCAGAATACGTTCTCTATTCAGCCAGGCAATCACAGCTGTTAATTTCTGTATTTTTACAGAGAGATTGTTCCATAAGGGCATGCTTTATAGCAACAATCAATCCACCTCCACAGAAGTAACAGTGCTGTAAATCATTGATGGAAGATGCTGAAGACCTTAGTTCTACGCAATATGCTGTAAGAATATGTGCAGAACAAGCCCTCTCTTACAGAACTAAGCTAAGCAGAAACCAAATTTCAGTATTACAGTTTTGCACAGTACTTGCTTTTCTCAGTGCACCTGCAGCACATCACACAAGACAGCATCGCACATTACTATATCCCCATAAATAGCAAGGTTGGAATCCCTCACAAGGAAAGAAACAATTTGCTATGGCTTCATTAAAACAGAGGATCTGCTGCAGAAGAAACACACCCATTGACAAAACTTAGCTATGATGCTGGTCAAACCCTCTTCCTCCCATTCCCACCTCAAACCCTACTCTTTCAGCAGAAAGCATCACCTTCTACTTCAACTGCCACATATTTTCCACTGCTAAAATATGGCAGGATCACCATCATACAAAAGCACAAAAGAAACAAGGAACATACGATGGACATAGATATTGCTTCTTTTTCCCCTTCCCTTTCTTTGAAGACTTCTCTTTGGAATAGGCTTCTTCAACCCATATGGAGAACAAGATGAAAAAGAAAACCACTAGTAAGAACTTCATCTTGAAGATTAAGCTTCAGGGAAACCTTCAGTCTGCAGCAAAAGAAAAGAGAAAGGTTTATGTTAGTAGGGTTACATATGGCAAATGGGCACACATACCTACAAACAGTAAACAAACATTTTTGGGTGTTTTTTTTTTAAAGAAGTTTGATCTTATTTGCCTTGGGAAAGTCTGCTGAGGCGTACCTCTGGTATGGAACCAACTTAGGCAATTTTCTGAGAGTCAAGTAACCTCCCACAGTTAAGATTATGACAGTGAGGAATAAGTGCAAGTTTGCTCCAGTGTGCTTAAGAAAAAAAAAACATGTTGACCTTCAAAGGCTGCCTAACTCAAAATCCTCAGAAACTTGGAAACAGAATTCCTCACCAAAAATGTCATGTATTGACTGCATTAAATACGATTAAATGTGACCAACCAGTCACCTAGCAAGGCAGAGAACTGCAAACCCTCCGTGACCTTGCACAGACAAACCAGCAATCGTTGCAAGGCTAGTTAAGAGGCTTGCAAATTTAAGTTTACCTACAGAATTTAAACATAAATGACTATTTTCCACAAAGTGTTCTCGCTGCACAGCCAGCACTGAAAGGGCCTTGCAAAGACGACAATCCATAACACCGTGCTTTATTACATCGCGTTCAGTTTAATACCATAACTTTTGCCGGGCAGGCGCGTGCACCCACAGGCCAGGGGCCCATCCTGTGCTCGGCTGGAGGCGGCCCCTCCTGCCCCTGCACCACACCCTGGGCATCTTCCATTTGCCTCCCATCCCACAGATACTTCCCACGGGCAGCGCGAACCTCGGAACCACCTGCTTTTCACAGTTTTAAAATCTTATTTATTTATTTTCAATTCTTTTTTAAGGAGCAGTGGCTGCCTCTCTCTCCCTCCCTCCCTCCAACCCCCCTGTCACCTCCGGATGCTTCAGTCCATCCCGGGAGCTGGCCCCTCGCTCTTTCCTCTAACCCACCGGGGCCAGTAACGCCGGCAGAGCCGCCCCCGCCGCCCCCTACCCCTCTCCCGCTCCTCTTCGCCTCCCTCCCCCCTGCCCGGTCCGCGGCCTCCCGCCGGCCCCAGCACCGGGGAGTGAGCGGCCTCCGCGCTGCCGGGGACACCGGGGCTGGGAGAAGAGCGGGATGAGGGGATGGCTATGAGGGGATGAGGAGGGGATGAGGGGTGCTCCCCCCCCGCCACCGGCCCGGCCGCAACGGGCCGCTCCCCGCAGGGCAGCCCCCGCCGCCGCCCGCCCCGGCCCCGCCGCCACCCGCGCTGGCCGAGGGGCCGACGGGGACCGGGCG
>VXBO01011679.1:45793-87368 GCA_013400135.1 Rhinoptilus africanus | reverse complement strand
GCCGATGGCCCGTTACCAGTGGCGGAAGAGAAAATGCATTTCTAGAAGACTCTATTGTCCGAATTTGTGAAAATATTTACTTACTAGCCAGCTGTGATATGCAGGTTTCAAGGTCTCCGTGTTTTCGAGCTCACCAGGTGCGGGAATGAGGAGAAACGAGGCCCAGGCACTCAATCCANCGCCCCCCGCCCCGGCCCCGCCACCCCCGGCGCTGGCCGAGGTGCTGACGGGGACCGGGATGTCGCCGACCGGGCGGGGGATGTCGCCGACAGCCGGGGGCTCGGCGCCCGGACCCTTCCTCCTCGGCGACCCCCAGCACACGCAGCCCCGCCACCGCCACGGCCCTCACCGCGCTCACCGCCAGTCGCTCCGCCGCGGCCACCTCCTTCCCCCTGTCCCCTTCTCCCCTCGCGATTATCGCCATATCGCGACCCGGCTGGCGGGAGAAAGCGCGGTTCCCCCCAACACACCCCCGGTGACGGAGCCNGTGCGGGAATGAGGAGAAACGAGGCCCAGGCACTCAATCCAAGCTGGCCAACAGGATTATTTCATACCATGAATGTCGCACTCAATGTAAATCCAGAAGTTTGCTGAGAAGTTCTCTCTCTTCCTTGATAGCTGTGATCCAGAGAACTTCTCACCCCAGCCCCAGACACCTGAATCCTTCCCTTCCTCCCGAAGCCATAGTGCTCATAATGTCCGACATTTGCTGTCCGCTGCTGGGATTGCAGCAGCGGACAGCATTCTATTCCTGCTGATAGAATTGGCTGAGAATAATGTGCATATATTTTATATTGTTATCGGGATCAATATTGGTTCTTTAGTACTATTGATGTTAGTTATTTAGCCTTATTCTATGAAATCTGTTTATATTTCAACCCTTGAGTTTCCTTTTTTTTTTTCTGATGCCCCTTACCACCTGGGTGATTCATCATTGGGTGATAGAATGATGTCCTAAATGACAATAAATTATTGCGGGTTCTTCAAACCATAACAGTGGGAAGCAGGGAATATTTGTGAAGAAGGGATGAGTAGAATGGGAGGAAGATGAGGGCATAGATTCTGGATATATATACACATATTTAGTCAATGGTTACCATGGCTTCATTTAAACCAGCGGGCTTTCCCTGTGAAAAAGCAAGGTTTGTTTTGGGGGATAAGCACGTGTCCTTGTTACAAAGGAGGTTGGTCTTCCAATTGCTATAGACTTTAACTGCATTATAAATAGAGGGATGGAAATTTCATACATAAAATTCTTTCTGGAGCTCCTTGTACCTCACTCTTATAGAAATAGAGGTGAATGCTGAACTTCTTGCTTGCATCAGCTATTTGGCCTAAATTTTGGAAATGGACAGGCATCATTATACTGCCAAGTAGTCCTAGGTTGGCAAATGCTCACCCTCCCACTATAGTCCATAGGCCTCATCTCTCATTTGTCTCACATTCTTTTTAGCCACCAAGTCACTGAAGATCATGACCCCTCTTAAGTCTTCTTGATCTTTCAACCTTATTTCTTATCACTTGTAGTATACACAGTAGTACACACAGCTTCAGTCTGCAGCATGATAAAAGAGCGGCAGCACCTGAAGAATGCTTTTTATTCTTCAGAATGGATCAAATGATTAAGTGCAATACATCAATGGATGCTTTCTGCAACGTCCTGTAACCCTCATCATCTTCTCTGTGAAGCTCTGTTGGGATTTGGACTATAATACAATGACATAAAGAGTGAGGCAGGTCATCTGTTGGGCAAATGAGAAGTGAATGGGCACACGACCTGGTGAGCGCATCATGGCAGGCAGCAAGCAGTGTGTAGACTGTGTAATACCTGAATGTTGGGTACCCTCAGCTCCACCTTCTGAACAATGTTCCCATCCTAACTGAATTATAGACACACTCGGAAAATAATTCTATGCACTTCAGAATTTGCTGCCATGTGGTGTACTTATACTGCCATATACATACATATGCATGTAAACATACATGCGTGCGGATGCAAAAATCTACTACTGTGGGTCAGTTTAAGGCCACAGGTCTCTCAACACACTGTTTTCCAGCTCAAACACAGGAACTTGCAAAATTCATCAAAGTGAAGATGTTTCCTGAGACAAAAGGCAAAGCCCAGAAGCTTCCCATAATACTGTCTACATGTGGGGAAAAAAAAGGCAAGCTTACTTTTGTAAAGCCCATCTGAACTTTATCTCAGGCATAGAAACCAAGGTGCTGTAGTTGTCCCAGAAGGGTTGACATAAACGTATTTGAGTCCAAGTAGCCACTGATTGCCATTTCTATTTTTCTGCATTTTTGTTGTTTTACTGAGGACAGGAGCATGAGAAATAAGACAGCTTTGTGCTTAAGACATGAACACAGATGTGTCTCCTGTTTTTTAAGAAAGCCTTAACACAGTAGAGCAGAACAAGTGTCTATGACATGCCATAGTAGTGGCAGCAGAGGAACAAATGACTGTCAGCACCAGCAGCCAGAGCTACTGCAGCCGCAGCAGGCACCATGTTCTGCGCGCTGCTTCCTGCAGCCCCCGAGCCTGGCTGCTTATTACCTTCTCTTGTAGGCAAAGGCCCCACTTGCCTCCTTGGGCAAATCTACTGCTATTTGCAAGTGCTTCCTCATGCAGCTATGGCAGTAGACACTTAAGCACAGGTGAATATTTGTGGTAACTCAACAGGACAAACCATAACAGAGAAATGAATACCGTCCATCCCTTGGGTTCATATTAAATAAAAGCATATAGCTAAGATCTTTATATAGCTAATGAAAGCGAGATATATGTAACAAAGAAAAGGGAGCTGCTCCAGTAAGATATCTATGTAGTATCTTTAGGTGCCTTACACTTCACAAATAACATCAAGTATTACAAGGAATATTTCACTGACCCTTGATTTTTTTTTAATACACTTAAATGGAATAGGTATTGGTGCTCAAGCACATGCCAGCAGTGAAGGGTCTGTGGGAAAAGGCTTCTTGTCCCTCCTCTCCCCATATAAAAGCTGGCCAATGTCACAGACAGCTGCTTTCTTACCTGGCAGCACCTTCTTGGCAGACCAGCAGGGAAGGAATAATCATGCTGCTCACACCAGCCCCTCACTTGGCACTTGCCAGAAGAAGCCAGAGCTGTCACACCTGCAGGACTTTGAAAGACAGCCCACACACCATTCAGATGTCCCCTTGAAGTGCTGGTTGACTTAGCAATGCCCAAATGGGAAGTACTGGGGAAAAAATTCTCCTATAAAAGCCTTGTACCAGCAAGCTGGTTGATCATGAGTAATGGGCCAGGTTCTGCTGATTGGTTTTAGTGGTGTTTTGAATTTCAGAGATCCCTTTACTACTAAATGAATGTATAAGGGCAGAACCACCTCCGTCTCAGTATACATTCTTTCAAAGTACAGGAGCAGACTTAGCTATCTTTCCTCTGCTTGCAGCTGCTGCTGTGTCCGCTGTTCGGAATATCTAACTGCGTTCATTTCTTTGATTCAGGAGTAACTCCCAGGAATTCCTAATCTTAGACATTATCCTGAACACTAGAAAATAGTTGTGTAAACCATAGGCAAAATAGCACAAGATTTTTCCTATTGATCAGCCCAGGAACATTAGTCCTTTCTTTAGCTTGCAGTAGGGGAACATGGAGATCTGAAGATGCAGCAGTCCAGCACTGCTGTTCAGTCACACGAAATATACTTCATAGCTGTGCATGATAGAATTTCTTTGGGTTTATTGCTCTTTTTAGTCTACTTTCTTAGGGCAATGAGTTTTGTGTAATAACACTCTGTATGTGTGCATGTTTCAAACAGCTTGTTGTAAACTTTTGACTTTTTCCAACTGATTGATACCATAATAAAAAAAAAAAAAAAAGGCAAAAAATCTGAGAACTCAGAGATATTAAGTCCTGTGTGTTTTGTAAAGACAGCTGGCTGGGAAGACAGATTGAGCTCATGTTCCTGCAGAAGGAAAAAATGAGAGAAAGAAATCAGACTGGCATGAGTGATTACATCAGAAAGTCCACCTGGAAGAAAGCTGTTACAAATTCTCTAAATACAAACATATTTAATTCATAAAATATCTGCTTTACTGGAGTAGGAATTATGACTGAAAAACAGATCTTCAAATGTCAAATAGATGTCAAAATTTTACTAAAGCCTTTACCGAGCTTTGTTTTCAGGAAAGCAAATAATGTATTTTTAAATTTCTAGTAACAGAAGAACCTGTGCCTTCGCTTTCAGATTAATTCAGTTAAAAAGCTAGGCAGCCACAAACCCCACAACGATTGGAAATCAGATTTCATTAGTTTCAATGCTCACAAAACTAGTATTTCTTATAAACTGAGTTGAATTAATTCATACAATTAGAAAACATTTTTAAAAGGATTTCATGTTCTGCAACCTTTGTAGTTACAGATAGTGTTGATTTTAATTATCTGTCACATCTTGATTGCTTTGGTGATCACCAAGAACATGTAGAGGCTTACAGGGCTCCTGAGAAAGACCAATTTCTAAAGGATGCTGAAAGCTCTTCATTCATCTTTCCTTTTTCGCTATTGTATAGAGGTATATATCCTTAGGTCATTGGTAGGAAATAGGTATGAAATAGGTTTTTTGTAGAAAAAAGGTTCCCTTCTGGTAGCAATGAGCAGAACTGTGGAAGGTACAATCAATATAGAAATCAGAACTGAATTAGGATACAGATATCCAAGGGTCATATGGGAAGACCAAGGAGGGAGGTGTATGTGAATAGTAGTTGATTTTACTGTTCTCTAATATCATTGTCAAACAGATTCAAGTTTAATCCCAGGTCACTGAAGCCAGTAAGATTTGCATTGCTGATATCAGTAGGTGAAAAACTCGTATAGAGGTTTCAGCCTAAAAAAAAGTGATTAAATTCATAGTTCTTGTTGTTATGCAAATAAGCCTAGTACCTAGTATTAACAAT
Organism: Rhinoptilus africanus; assembly: GCA_013400135.1. NCBI lineage: Eukaryota > Metazoa > Chordata > Aves > Charadriiformes > Glareolidae > Rhinoptilus > Rhinoptilus africanus. Next base: position 82,427 of record VXBO01011679.1, on the reverse strand, counting down.
ATTGCTAAGTGAAGTTCTATGCGTTCCTAAAAGACAGCTTAATCAGTCTGAGGAATGTATTAACTGTCAAAAAAAGTGTTCTCTCATCTGAAACACCCCTTCTTGTGTTGGAGTATTTTAATAGTGACACTGAAGTAACTTTACTCTTTTTGCACCTTATAACACCAACAATCAGTGCAGTACCTTAAAAAAAGTTTGCACACAATCATATACTTACAATAGAGTTAAAAACACAAGTAAACCTCCCTTTAAAATTACTCAGGCTCATTTTCTACCTATAAAATAATCTTGTGGAAAGTTCAGAAAGATTGTCACTCCTTTTCTGGGGAAAAAAAATAATTAAATCGAAAGATGCCTATTTGCGTGCATCCACATTTAACCGTATGCTCACAATTAACCCCTGTGTTTCAATAAAACTGTATGACTGTGTAATTAATTGGCTGAACATATTTAATGCCAGCATAATTTCTTTTGTGGATTATACTGTCATTTAAGAATTGAGACACAAGTCAGTGGTGAAAAGGATTAGCCTGTCAGCTTTAAAGTTCTTAGAGGCAGTGTTTGTTCATGCATAAATGGTAGACGTAAATGACTGGGGAAGAGTTAATGCATGATTAGTAATTGTTATCAACATGCTACAGGCTTGAACTGCATGCCTCATGAATAACTATACTGCAGTTATAGCTGTCTATCCACATCAGTAAAGAATATATCTGTACATTGAAAAGAATTAGGAAGACAGTTAGTATTGAAATGTCATTCAACAGCACATTCTATACTTTTTGCAACATAAACACTTTCTAAAGGCACTTATTGCATGCAAAGTGCTACACAGGATTAAGTACCTGTCTTTATTTGCTCTACTTACATAATAAAAAGAAAGGAAGAGGCAGATGCCTTGTTGTGCAAGTCAAGGCAATTCCAGCTAATAAGACTTTTAAGTACGATTCAGGATTCCTCCTGGCTGACTGTGCTGGAAAGATACCTAGATGTTCCCGAGGACAGAAGTGAGGACATCCTGCAATGTCACATTCAGATTTCCTTTTTGCCCACTGTGATGCATGCATTCTGCCAAAATCCCACTGCTGATGTGCTTTACTGTAGTAGCTGCTCTTTACTTAAATTCTTCTTGATTTGCACTCAGTCTGAACAGCTGTTGACTACCTGCTAGACATATGGTGCCAAAAGCCTGCAGGGCAAATTTCTTACAACCCACAAAATGCTCAGTTGCAGTCTTTGGAACACTTCTAGCACACTGTCATGGTGTTATAAGGACTTGTACCTATCCCAGACTCCAACCCCAAACTGGACATGATCCCCCAAATTCATTGTATGCCTGATACCTAAAGAAAACAGATCCTTTTTTGTCTTTCAGACAGTGATTTCAGCAGAATCCCAGTATGGGGGCTTAGTTTGCTTCTTAGTCTGAAAAACTGGTATTGTCCACATTTGTGCTATATTCAGTCATAACTTTAGGATCTGTGTTCTCGTCCAGATTTAGCAATTCAGAAAAGGGACATCATAGTAAACGCAGTTTCCAGGAGAATGTCTGGGTTTTCAGACACAGCACCAGCATGAAGGATCCATGCAGGGTAAAGGATCTTCCCTAGAAGATCCTAAATGGCATTATTACATTTACCCTGAAATTAAAGTTCTGCTACTTTTCTTTCAGAAAACCCAAGAACTGGTGATGCCTGACTGATGATCTTTTGGGTAAGGAGTGAAGGAAAAACTGCAAACTGCAGAAGAACACATTATCTATACAGCAGTGGAAGTCCTGCAGAATGAAAGCACTCAGCAAGAACAGGTGCCTGAGGCACAAATGCAGGTATGTGACACACTATTTAAGGAGATATTTTTCAAGAAAGGGGAATGTTGGAGAAAATTAGGGGTTGGAGCAATCACTGTGACATGAATCCTCTTGACCGAGCATACTTCTGAGAGGTTTGAATACAATTAAGTATGCAAGAATGGCCATGTCCTCCTAGTTTGAAAAACACACTTCAGTGTAATCGTAATTATATACTTGGTGCCTTGCTATTACACTACATGGTTTCTCAGAAATTATAATAGCAATTAATAATTTCCAAAATAGAAAATTCCAAAACTATATTGCCCAGAAATCCCTGTAGAAATTCCATTCATCATATGACAGCTTTTTATGGAAACAAGTATTTTACACATTATGCCTGAAATGTACAGTGTAAATAACATACCTTACATCAACATTAAAAATAAAGCTAGCACTGAACGTTCAAGAAGCTATGGTGAAAGCTCTTGTGTTGCTAATTCTTTTTTTTTTATGTCTAACTGTAAACAGAGAGGTTTTAGCATTTGTGGTCATTTGGTGTTAAAGAACATACTGACCTTTTGCTGCATCCTTAGCATAATTTTCTCTCCTTTAAGACGTTACCCTTCCTGTCTTGAACTAGAAGAGACTTATACATACTAATGGATCTGATGTCAGTGCTCCCAGAGAGAACTATGTTTATGCTGGTAACAGCCTGGTTGTTGAAAAAATGCATTCTCCTTTTCAGGTTATATCTGATTATTATCATATTTTTGCCTTTACATAGGTTAACTGTGATATCAACTTAGGCCAGTCAGTAGAGCCATTGTCTTTCGTAGAACTATTCATGACCTTAAGTGTGATTTGAATTGCTTTGTTTGGTTGAAGATCTGCATTTTATGTTAGTGTTTATCGTGAATAAAATAATAGATCCTGCAGTCACTCTTAATGTAGAACTCAATGGAAATATGCCATTTTGAACATCTAAATGACTAGGGCCGGGGTTTGCTTGCCCAAACATTTATCAACATATATCATTGTATCAAAGTCCCATTCTGTTATTCTATATGCAATATAACTGCAGTACTGTTTATATGAAGACCATGTAGTCATTAAATATTTGTTGAAGATTATCAAATGACTGCATAAAAGCAGACAAGCTACTTCAGAGCACAGGATCCTGTAGCCCAACATTATGTTTGCAGCGGCGGCCACAGGCCAGTGCCTGGGGAAGAGTATGAACAGGACCAGCAGATGTTATTCTTTACCCAAATTCCTTTCCAAACTCCAACCACTTTCAGCTCAGGGGATTTCTTAGGACTGTTATGAAAGTACATAGACCTTAGTATATTAGAACGAGGCACGTGCCAAGGGCACTGCTGCCCTGCCCCTCCAAGATTAGAAGAAGAGGAATACAGGGCAGCCTGTGTGCACAGAGGAACTGTCAGGCTGCAGAGAAATTGCCTGAGACTGGCTGTCACATCTATCAAGTCTATCATGATGGCTCATCTCCAAGGACCAAATTCCTGCTGCTGTAGGGCAGAAGAACTGGATAAATTAGAGCCAGAAGCCCCAGGCTCTTATATCATTGTTTTCCTTTGGCTAGATGTATATGTGCATAGGTATTTGCCCCAGTGTGCACAGGAACACAAGGTTTGCTGGTTTTCCCTATTTTCCTTCTTTCATAAAACCAAAAAATCACTCAGACTTGCAAGAAGCAATTTTCCAATCTTTATCAGAATCCTGCCCTGCTTAATGCCTGGTCTGCCCAACAACAGTCTGTGAAGAAAGGCCTTAGGTTAGCATGCCACTGTCTGGATGCAAACAGACAGGCTTCCAGTGAAGATCTGTCTGAAGACAGACCGAAGAACAACTATTTCTGGTTTCCAGTCCAACATCCAGGAGAACGTGACTGCGGAGATGCTTCTCAGAATACCTCTCAGAGACAAGCCTCCAGAAAGTGTTTTCTGTCTCACCAGAGTCCCTCAGTGGTGGAAGTCTGTCTGACCAGGGAATGGCCCCAGAGGCTGCTGAGACTACGCTTACAAAGGACCCGGCCAATCTCTTTATGGCTGGCACGTGAACCAGAGGCTGAGACCAAGTCACAGCAGTGTATACCTACATAAGTAACTGGGTAGAGATGTCAGCACACTGTACAGTGACAATAGGGACAGCCAGCATATTCTTTATGTAAGTCTGCTGGCAGCAATCATGGCAGAAGTCTGTCTGTCTGTAATGGGCTTTATAGCATTTGTAAGTCACATCAACTTTCACTAATATCCTGGGAGGCTCCTTTTCTGTTGGCTCATCTGATCTAGCTCCTTATAGTCTGTGACAATCTGTAGGCTCTGAAATACTGCCATCATTTACTGGCCGCTTAATGGGCTAGATGCTGAGGATAATGTTTCCTGCTGGAGAAGTGGTAGGATAAACAAAATGCGTTGGAGACACGTTGGTCTCAAAATCACACAAGGAGTACATAGTGTCAGTTCTGCAGTTACACACCTCAATTTCTTTGTAAACCATGAAACTCAGGAAGGCAGATTGTGGGCAACATTTGCTGCCATTCAGGCACCCCTCAAATGTTTTGCCATGGCTTTTCTCTGGAGCAGCATGCTGTAGCATGGTGAGATGCAAACACAGCAGCTCGCTGTGCAGAGCTGTTTCCAACCTTTAGCTGGTTCTACATCTCCACACCTTAGTCATACATTTCTCCTCCTCACTCTCCGCTAGACCTTGGTCTGTCTGACCCCAGATCACCTGCACCTTGTCTACTACACAAACTGTCCTTACTTTAGTCTCTGCTTTAGTCACCATGGTCTCATTATATTCCTCACTCAATTCCTATTATGGAGTTTCCCAGTCCAGACTCTCAGCAGCCGCTCTGATCTAACCTTAACAACTACTGTCAGACAGTCTAATCCCACTCTCTGATTCTTGCATGAGGGCCTGGACACTAACAGAGAGCATGTGGGAGATATCAGGGCTCTCTCACCCATTGCCAGCGTGGGGGACTGAGTTCCAAACTGCCTGGGTGGGCTCATCAGTGAAGTCTTGGTTGGAATTAAGGACCTCTAGATAAAAGTTTTAGACAACTGGCATAAAGAAGATGAGTAACACTACTTAGGTTAGATGTTTAGGCTGGCAGTCACAAGCTAGAGACCTTCCCAGTTGAATGGTGACTGAAGTGCACTGGGCATCAGGAGTGCCTAAGAAAGAGGGAACAAATTGTGGTGTTATGTTGAGCTAAGAGCTGATGATAAGGAGGTTAAATTAGCACCATTAAGGTTCAAACTAGACCACATTGCCTTGTTTGCTTATGCTGAGATAGATAACAAAGTCCAGCCTTGCTAAAGTAAAATTATTTCACACCTACTTTATTCACTTAAAGAGTAGTCTGGCTGCACTGTCAAAGAATGGTTGCCTTGGTGTGTTTTGACAAGCCCATATTGTATGCTTCTTAGCACCTCATCTTTTAGGTGTATATAATTTGATGAAACAAATATGTTATGCCCTTTCCCTTTCTAGAACTTCACATTCCTCCTTTCCTCTGTTTTCATGGTAGTTTAATAAAATTGAACCTACATCAGCTTCACATTTCCAGCATTTTATTTAGACCTCTTCTCTCCTTTCCTTTATCTACGTTTGTGGCTAACTATCACAAATAGTAACAAGTAGGAGATTCTCTGAATTTTCAGATTGGTGACTTCCTGATGGGGTAACTTCTTTTTTTTTACAGTCTTCTTAAATTCACTTCCAGTACTGTGCCTTTTGCATAAAATGGATTTAAGACCACTGTAGCAATGCTTAACACTGCTGTTTACTTTATAAAAGACAATAAAATTAACTGGACATTTCCCTTTAATAAGTACCTTGTCTTGGAACTTCACGGAGATACAAATCACCACAAACCGTAGAAATCTTGAGATCCTCGTTGTGATTTACTAAGAATGAAAAAGCCACATAAAACTGATATTTCACTATGTGATGTTGCCATTATCTCTGAAATGTTCCAGTGAACATTCCTAACAAACAGAACAAAAAAAGAGACCTGAAGACTAGTTCAAAAGCATGGACAGTCCTTTCTCAGTCATAGTTAAGGAAAAAAATTCCCTTTTAGTTCATGTGAACCAGAATTTTGAGCTCTAGTTATGGAATATCATTTGCAGTACAGATTAAAGACTTTTTTTATCGTTCTTTTTCTTGTCTTTCAAAACAACTTTGTTGCCAGTCAGCTATTTATAACACAAGTTCAGAGCAGCAGTTTTGTTATTAAAGTGGTGGAAAATAAATTAATGCAAACACAGAAGTGTAAAGAAGCATAGTCAAAAGCTTTTATGAGGCCACGTAAAAGATCTTAATTTTTAAAATGTGCTTTTTTCCGTAAATCTAACCACTGATGTTTACAGACGATTCACTCCAAATATGAACTAAATTTGAACTTGGATTGACAAAACACCCAAACCTGGCCCACACCTTGGCCTGTTCTGACTAGGTGGCAATTGTGTGGAAGGAGACCCAGCCATCTAGAACAGCTCCATGTCTTTCCACCCAGGTGTCTCCCATCCAGATCTGCTGGGAGACAGTGCTGCTGGCCACTGATTTTTAGCAAGAGATGATTCCTAGCTCTGAAAACACTTCCTTCCTCTGTCCCAGGGGAAAGCCACACAAAGCTAAGTTCTTCGACTTTGCCTTGGGACAGAGTTGCAATGCTTATATATCCTAGCAGTGAATTCATCTCAGAAGTGAGGTCAGGTTTTGTCTTCTCCTGAATGAACTTGAACCTGGCTGGGATCTAGTTTAGATAGTAGAGAAAGAAGAGAAAAAAGAAATTAAAGAAAAAAAACAACAAAAAAGAAACTACAGTGGGGAAAAGTGTATTAAAAAAAACAAAACAAAAAAAAAAAGAGAGAAAATGAAAAGAAAGGGAAAAAAAAGAAAGAAAAGGAAAAGAAAAAAACAGTCTTCCCAGAAAGGACCCTGGAATATAAATGGACACCCTATACTTGCCCTTATTCCCTTTGACTTGACAGCTGTGGCTATCCACATCAATGGGGAGAGAGGATCAGGCCATTGCCAAGCCTGTTTGTGTTTGGTTTTTTTTATGAGAAGAGCTATTAGTGAAGTTACTGTTAGCATTTTCTCTACTAAAATCTCCCTAGCACTTCCATGAGACTCACATTCTTTTCTCTACCTCAGTAAGCACAAATTCTTCAAAAGCTATTATACTCAGTGTGTCATAAGAACATTGTGTTGCTGGAGAAAAAAAGTTAAAATCTTTTCTTTCCTGTAATATATCTGCCGTAGACTCTTACTCTCTTTAAGGATGCGAGGCATTTCCTTAAACCTGGCCAAGTACGGATCTCCATTCATGGGCATGGACTATGCTGAGGTTTGGTCTCCACTGTTAAGCTGATGCAAGCTGGAAACATTCTTTAGACATGTTGATGCGCTTTGGTGGCTGAAGATCCAACCCTATTTTAAGGGGCACTAGGATTGCATTGACATAAATTACTAAGTGACGCAGAGCCAAACAGAAGGAACAACTGTTTGAAGTGTTGTAATTCTCTATGGTCTTAGGTGGTGCATATGGTATATGCAAGTGTTGTCTTTACCAAAAATTGTATTTGTGCAAGTATCTGACCATCACACACATGAAGAGGTAATGTTGCAAGTGGGATGAGTGAGGAGCATTCACTCTGGTGAGTGACCTCAACCTCGCTTCCGCCAGGAGGGAAACCATTTCCCAGCACGGCAGACACACACCCGGGTACATCCTGCAAGACTCCAACTGTAAATGCAAGGCAAATTCAACCCCTCTGGTATGCTAAATCAGAAAAGTGCAGCCATTCTTCCCCCAGAGCAAGACAGTCATTTTGAGTTAACTTCACATTAGCCATTTAGTGTCAGTAAAAGAAAATAGCAGTTCTTTATCTGTTTCTCCATAGATTGTGAGATAGGAGTAATCCATTAGAAGTCTAGCACAGCTAATGACTTTCTCTTTCAAGTTAGTGCATCCACAGTGACCAACGTGTTGGGAATATAATCCTAGTCTTTGTGAATATTTCTCTTTGCCTCTTGATGGATAACCAAGAGACACATTATACACCTCCAGCAGTGTTGTTCAGTAACAAAAACACGACTGTGAAAAAGCACTAGCTTAATTTTGCATTAATTTTCTATAAATTAGTTTGTTGGGAATCCATATTAAAGGGAAAATATGTTCTTTTGGACTACAAGTGTTTACATCCTTTCCTTTATGCAGAAACGGTCACTACTCTGACAAAAAACTCATTTTTCTTAATGGGTTTAATCCACTGTCAGTGAAATCAGTGAGTGCATTTTTCATCAGTCTTAATGGGATCTGGACAAGGGCCTGTGTTTCTAAATAAAGCCAAATACTGGGTTGATTCTGTATTTAGTTATAGCCTTGTAAATTGGAAATCAGCCAGTTGGCAACTTCTTTTTTCTTTCCTCCTCTTTTGTGTTTTGCAGCAGAAAAAAGCACACTTTATTAGGGTGGAAAGGGTAGAAGAGCAAGATTACGAGGATGAAACTGCAATTCTCTTTTCAAGTGATGTTACACTTGATCTGTGTGCCTCAGCTCAAAAGGAGCTATATAAATTATCCTGAGTTCAGCATCTTGAATAATTTGCAGCAGCCTTAGGGTTGGTATGACTTAAATTCAGCTGCACACATACTATAAGAGACTTTTCTATTGCTGTCTATTGGCAAAGTATAACAACACTCAAACTGTACCTCTTAGGTGGCACCTATGTATAAGGCAGAGAGAATGTGAAGTAAAGCTATCACATCTGCTCCGTTAACCCCTTACCCTCGGGGATTTCCCTTCATTTATTTGTTTTCGCAAAGTAAAGAGATTTTTGCACAGTCCCTGGCATCTCCATGTAGCTGAAGAAATTTTAACACAATCCCTGAATTTGACATACAGGTGGATTATGACAACGGCTTACACAGCAGATAGCTTTAAAAGCAAGAGTGACAATCTGTTTAGTTTTCAGATAATGACAATTTTCTGCACAATTCCTCACACATAAAAATGACAGAAAAACCCCTGTGGTTGAGAACATGGTGAACATTGCTAATGACCTCACTCCAGCTACCTCAAAAAAAGGGAAAAGACACTACTGTGCCTGGTAAAATTTCCTTTCTCTTCTAATTTCTGCCAAAATTACCTCTCATCTTTAGCAAATGTTTTGTTCTCCTGTTTTGCACCTAGAAATCTTGATAATAATTTTCCCCACTTTATAAATTTTATGAGATTAAATCATTGGCAGCAGACTGGTAAACCGTAGTTTCATTCCCTCTCCTTAATTCTCTGAGTTCCTCTTTGAAAATTATGATTGTCATAAAGAATCTGATGCCTCACCAGAAAATAATGGCACTTATGCACTCTGTATTTGTAAGTCTCTCCCATATATGAAGATACAGACATCAGCTTTTACTGTCTCTTGCATAACGTGCATCTTATACAATGGGGAATGGTAAAGCATTTAAAGAAATGGCCACCTACAGGAAAGAGGATATGATAGAAATCTCATGTAAAAGAGGAACTGGCATGGGAGATGAGCAGACAGAGAAGAGCAAGCCTCTGAGGTGGGCAGGCACCGATTAATCCTGTAATCCTTTCACTCGGCAAAGAGGCTCAAGCAGATACTTTCTGCCGTCCTTAAGAATGTATCTCTACCAACAGATTCTCCCTGTATTGTTCTGCATTTGTCTGTTAAAGTGTTCTCAAAACACGGTGTGATAAGGGCCTGTTTTCAAGCAGCGATAAATGAAATAGGATAAAAATAAGCCCCTAAATAGTCCCTCACTGCTCCTTAAGCTAACAGGCAACTCCTGTTTGTTTCCGTGGGAGTTGCAAGCATTGGTAAAGCAACTGGAAAGAGTGTATGCAGAGGAAATGACCATTTCTTCACGACTGTTCATGGCCTCAACAGCCCTTTTGTGTGGACAAAGAGAGTGGATTTTGTTAGAGATAGCCATGCCCGCTCACAACGCCATTCAGCCACCAATGACACCTGGCACTGCCGTATGGCCGATAGGCAGTTCCTGTCCGATGGACAGCTTCAGTTCAAACCTTGCAGGCTTCAATGGATCCAGTTATGACATTTCCGAGACAAACACAGCCACATTTTAATAATTTTGAAAAAGGGACTGCGCAAAAGGCTCTGCTGGAATGCTTACTAGTGACTTATAGGGGTCAGAGCATGTTTGACAAGGATCCTGGAAATTTTTTTTAAGTTATGTTTCAAATTATTTTAATAATTAAATAAGTGAAAGAAACATCAGTACGAAATATCAGTTGTGGGATTATTTTTTTTTCCTCTGGGTATTAATCACTAGTTAGATAAACACTATAGAATAAAGAATACATACCTTTCCCAGCACGAGAATGAGAAAAAGTTTTGACAGAAGCACAGTTTAGAAATGCTTTTGAGAATATCTACCTACAGGACTGCAGGCTGAGAAAGACATTTTCAGGCAGTTGTCATGATGGTGATAAGATATGTCATTGACCTCCACAATGGAAGTTCAAGTTACCAAATTTTCTGACTTATGTCTTGAATGGAATTCAAAAGAAACTAGACCCCAATTAGAGATAATTCCTACGCAGGCAGAAAGCGTATTGTTTGGGCTGTCATCCTGGCTGATGGATTTTCTCATTTGCAGAACTGTGTTTCATCAGTTAGTTTAATTCTTCCAGTGATAATTCGCTTTTTAATGGTGTTTTATTTTCTTTTGAGTCACTGAGAGTTTCTCTTTGATTTCTAACCTATTTCTTTGGCTTAAAATTAAAAACATTTTGCTTGCTGCTAGGACTGAGTTTAGCTGCACATATTTAATAGACCGTACATATTAAATAGACAGTACATATTATATCCATATATGTCCCACCTCTTTCTTATTTGGGGCATTACACTTATCCTTTCTGCCTATTCAGAGTAATCAGCCCTCCTTACCCCTTTTTGTTTTCCACAGAAAAAAAGAAAGTGATGAATGAGCAAGGCCTCACCAGTGACAGAACTTTTCCTTATGGAAATGCCATCACATTCCAGTGCTTTCTAAGCTACGAGGTAACATTTTCAAAGGAACACAGAGATTTTACCCACACATTTTCCATATTTTATAAGCTGAAAGAGTTTTTGAAAGATCATAGTGATGGGCATACTCCTTATGATGTCTAATTTTTCATTTAACATGACGTGATTTTCTTTATTCAAAAGCTTTCATATTCTTTTGAACAGCTTCTGCTGATATGGGAATTGGAAGTATCTTTCTTGTCTCTATCTTCCTCATTATCTTTAGTTGAGATCACACCCACAAATAATAAAATAATTATTCAATGCTTAATCTATTTAAATAGTTCTTTTTAAACAATTTAAATTGTGTGAAACTGGTAGATGAAAGTATAATCTAAGATCTCTGTTTTATTGGAGTCTGGCTGACTTTGTAACCTTGATAAATGCACTGTGTAGTGAGCAGTCCTTCCTAGGATTCATTGTTGGTCTTGGACTTGATGCCAAGCATAAACTTCAGTCCAAACTAAAATGTTGTGAGGGACTTCAGGGAAATTTTGCCTAGGAGTTCTTTACGAACAAGTCTCAGAGGAACATCATGAAAGGAAACGGATGTGAGAAAAACTAAGAGTTTTCCAAATTCCCGTCACTACTGACTAAAATTGCATATATTCCTGATATCCGTGCACACAAGTACTCTGCACTTCCCTGCTTTCAGTATTGAACTCCTGCATCATTGTGCTTACACAATTAATTATTATTTACTTTTTGGTCCCAAAAGTAAAAGGGATTTTAAAAACAGAGATAGATCTCTCAGACAGGTTTTGCCCCTACACAAGAAACACCGGCCACATGAAGCCTCATGAAATGTTACCATAAAACCTAAAAACAAACAAGGATTACTCGAAAATGTAATTGCTCAATATACCCAGAACTGCCAGCAGCAGTTTCCTCTTTAAGCTATTGACTTCATAACCTTACCCAACCCTTCAGAAATTTCCTGGTCAACAAGACTTTTCGGAAGCTTTGTGAAAAAAAAAAAATAAAATTAAAAAGGCATTGGTTTTAATCAGTTTCCTTAAGACTGAATCACTTCATAAGAACTCAGACTAAACAACTATAAAAGTTACTAAAAGTAAACCAGTTTATCCCTGTAGAGCAATGAAGGCAAAGAATTAGACAGGAAAGCTTTTAGGAAATAACCTCTTAAACTATCAAATTGAAGTAAGGTTCACATATCTATGGAATATCTGTTTTTCTGTATTGGAAGAAAGCATACTGCAAAGCTTTTACTTTTTTTAATTTTATTTTCTACTTTAAGTAAAGGTTTCAGAGACACAAGTATAAAGAATTTGAAAGATTTCAGACTGAGAGGGTTAATTCTTCATGAAAGTCTGTCATGATTATTGCTTTTATAATTGAGTATTATTTTACAGTTATGAATATTTAAACTTGTAAAAGTGATTCTCAATGTAAAAGCATAAAGTGCATTTTTAAAAAAGTGTCTTCAAATCAGAGAGGGAAGATATTTTGTGAGAATACATTGGCTCTGTCTTTACTGCTGTTAGCATATTCCTGTCCTTGGTGATGACCTTGGAGGGATTCCTTACGCAAACAAGTTCAAACACACCTGTAAATATTAGCGCTACTGAACTATGTGTCTGTTGCAAACAGAGACCCATCTCACTCCTAGTTATAGTTAGTGATTAATATTTCAAAGACAGACGGAAATTAACAAATAAACATCCAGAGGATTGTTAAAATGAGAAAGTTGGGCTCCCATTTAAGTAAGGATGCTGTTATATTTTTGTTTACACAGAAACTTGGCCTGGCTGCAATCTATTTTAGAGCTTTAAGGCTCATAGTACAAAACATATCCATAACTTCAGACCTAGGTTTTATGCGATTAGCCTTATAAGGGTGCAATGAAATGATCTATATGTAACAGGACACAGGAGTTACCTTCTATTAAAAATGTTTAAGTTATTTTTAGAGGTTTTCCTGTTCTTTAATGAAAACTGGCAGCTCACATTTAAATAACTCACAGGTTCTTCTTTCCAGGTTTCAAAACTGTAAACTCAAACAACTGAAATTTGACTTTTTAAAAAAATGCGTCATCCTACAGTACTTAAAGTCTAATGAAGACTAAGTTTCTCTTTTGGTCTTTTCCTATTTTAGTAGGCTTTTGGAGGGATTGCAGCAGAGCCAATAACTCACTACCGTGCTTCATGAAGAACTGAGAAATCAGATGATGCAGAACTTCCTTCTCCTCCAGAGGGTTATCTGTGAGGATGCTGACATAAAACAGCATCAAGCTAGGCCTTGGCTCCTTGCTCAAAGTCAGATACAAGCACATGCAGAAACATTCACTTTCAACCAAGCGCTCCCTGTTGCTTTTCCTTTTTTCTTTCCTTTTTTGTTTCCATACTGGTGTTTACTGCCTCTTAGTTTGCTTGAGAGAAAAGTTAGGATCTAAGGGAAGAAAATAGTAATTAAAATAAACATAAGGCAAGGCACTACCAGCGATGTTCAAACAGAACTAAAGTTAAATTTGTGCATTTCCCTTAAAAGTGCATGTCCTATTCTGCCACACTCTGGGTTTATCAGTTACAAAAATGCTTAGAAGACTTTAAAGTAGATCACTTAAGAGAGTCATGTCCTGTACTCACTTTTTCTAGGATTTTCATTTTAACGAATATTTGACACTGTGGTTTGAGAACACAAAGCAGTTTCTTCCTGGTATTTCACATGACAGACACAGTTAATCTGTCTTTTTGACTTCTCATTCCTCTCCCGACAGCAGGGATGGCTGCAGAACCATCAGCCCCGAGAGCGCTGATTGAGCTACAATAGTTGCTGCTCTTTAAAACACATTTTGAAAAAGATTTGTTTTTCTTTAAACCTTAAGGTCTTTTTCTTGCTGCTTGTGCTTTGATAGCCTATGGCAAACTTCCTGTCTACCTGCCACAGGCATTTGATTATAGCTTTTCCACCCATCCAAAGTATAATGAAATTCCTGCCCTGAATGCCGGGGGTTGTGAGATGAAGGAAGAAAACAAGCTCTTGTTTTCCTGCCTGGAAGTGGCTGCAGCCAAAACCAACACAGATTCCTCTGGTGCTACGTCTATCACCAGCAGTCACACTCCTTCCGACGCCGCACTCACCGCCTGCCGCTCTTATTTGTAAGAGGAGGCTCCTCCATTGGTGCAGCAAGAGAAGTCAGAGGGGCAGCAGGGGCTGCAGGAGGTCAGGGAGGGCTCTCCTGGCAGGCCGGGCTGGACACAAACAAATGGGAGTAAACAAATGTTACACAACCCCAATTTTTCTAAAATCCTTTTAGTGACACAGGGGGATCTTGGCGGTCCTAAGGCATTTAATCAGTCAAACTTTCTATAAACAAATATGTAATTTAATTTTAAATGTCATTTCATTTCAGGGTTCAGTTTCAGGTTGCTCTCGCATGGTCCTCTTCCTCAGGGAAATTTGTTCAAGGATGATTTATGAATACAGAAGAAGCAAAAGAGGACAAAAAGTTTACTGGATCCCAAAAAGTACAGTCCTGTTTTGCATAGCAAACTATGCACCAGGGTAGGACCAACCAGGACTTTCTTTTAACAGTGACAGATGGAATGGCAAGCTTTGTTCTATAACCAGGTAAAACATTCCCTGCAAAACTCTTGATTAGAAAAGAAATTAATTTTCTGTAGTCTTACAATTCTCCATTACAGACCCCAAAATCTTTGAGGATTTTAATTACAAATTTTGTCAGAGTACAATAAACCACTGCAACTGGAATGATATATCTTCAAATATGGAAGAGCAAATGCTGGTATGGAAACTAAGGAGTCATAATCCTTCTCTCACTTACATAAAACAAACCTGTTCCCGCTGAGAGAATTTCAGCTCCTAGGCCCAGAGTTAGAAATGCAAGGCTTTGTACTGATGTACTTCTTTCTTTCTTCCAGTTCAAGGACTTCACAAACACTGAATGGGTTCAGTTTCCTCAGCCAGGAATTCCTACAACATAGGCTACTAACTGCTGAATCACGAGCATCCTGCGTTTTCCTTTACTTGCCGTTTGGAATGGAATCTCCTTTTGGGCAACAAGAAGGAGGGCACTGAAGCTGAGATCTGATACCAAACCCCTTAGGGTCAGCAGGCAGTTTGTCTCTGTATGTGGCACCTGGCTGCAACTGTCCCCAGAAGCATTCATTCTCCATAGGTGAAATTATCCTATAATGTGAAGTGACTTTTCACCAGATTGTCACATCCCAGCAAAGTTTCTCTTTCCCAGTACGGCCTTTTTTCAGGCACAATTCAGTCATGTCCCAAAGAGAAGCAAATGCGTTTCCTAGTCATTTGAATACCTCCATTCAAGAAGGGAAAAAAAGTATCTGACTGTCACGTCTGTTTCTGCTAGTGCTTTTTTTTAAAGTTTTGATACCATTAACATGTTACATATGACCTCATTCTTTCACCAAGGGGTCAGCACATAAATGCAATTATATTTTACAGCTTCCCTAGATATACAGTGTGACTCAATATTGCTTCATAATCAGTTCTTTTGGCAAATTTAACAGAGATTCAGAAAGGATATAAGGATGCTGTAATCAGGTTCATAGCTGTGAGTGGAAAGGAAGGAAGTTTGAAGATATTTTTAACGTATCATACTAACTTCAAGTTGCTGCGAGTGCAATACTCTCACTGTAGTTATATTTGACTTGGAGCAGATTAAAAGTCATATCCCTGGATATTGGTCAGTGCAATTAATGCCCTCAAATAGATGATCATGTAGTATTAGCTTCCAGAATATTTTTTTGAGGCAATTCCAAGGAGGTTCAAAGTTTACCTTTAATTTTAAGAAGTGTGCTTATTTGAAGTTTACTTGAATTAGTCAAAGGTCTTGATGTGAGCAAACTGATATGAGCTAGAAACCTGTGGGAACAGCCTTTCATTATCTCTCCATCATTTATGGCACATTTCTCTGCCACAATTATAGTATGTCTTTCTTAAGGTTTTTCAGGGTAACAAATTATATTCTTAATCTAAGGACAGAAATGAAACAAGGTCTAAAGAATATCTTAAAATATATATATTTGAAGCTCAAATTACTCCCCTCCATAATCTCAAAGGGTATTTACAGTCATATCAAATTGGCACCGTCTAGAATAAAGCTGTATCCCCAGGTGTAATCAGAATTAAAACATGCATTTACTATTGTCTGCATGTCAATTCAGTTAGCATAACAGACCAATTTGAGAGAGTGAATTAGATTTTTCTCTGATATTACTCCACCCACAGAATTGGTTTAACAGTATAATCATGCTTACCAACACTTAAAACTTGGAGGTACTTCTGTTTCATGCTCTGATGATGGTGTCTGAGCCAAAAATAACACCTAACTTCAGTCCTGGTAGGATTTGGTGAGAGGCTGAATGGGAAAATTCCCATATTAGCAAACAGCTTGAATGTGAAGCCACTGACATAGGACTCCACTGCCATATTCTGGAATCTGTTCAGGTGTCCAGTTCTACAGAGTCCCCAAAACATCAGAGCCATTCCCCTTCAGGGTCTTGCCCTATAGTGGGTGTGCTAGAAACTTCCCGAGCTAGAAATATAAGCCCAGTATGAAATGATGCTTTGTTCTCAATGTAGGAAGGAACCTATAGACATTCAATGGTGCATTATAATGAATCACTTATATATCCTATGTGTATCAGTCTAGTCTACTGGAAGAAAGAAAAGAAAGTAATTTATTTTGTAGACATAGAAAAGAATTTTTATACACGCATTTAAAATTTCCCAGGTGTTTTCAATTTCAAGACATCAAAGATAGATGCATCTAAACCAAGATTTTTTTTTTTTTTAATGAAGCTGGTGGTGTCTTTTCTATCCAAAATTAATTCCTTGTTCTTAGGAAATTCTTAGGAAACCTCTGATGGAAAAAGGAGACAGATTTCTGCTACTTTGAGACAGCAGGCGGTTTACTGAAAAGTAAAGTACCAGAATGTCAGACTAAGTATGCTTTTGGAAAGGACATTTCTAGCTTAGAAAGAGGTCATGTTAAAAACAACAACAACAATTTTACACATTTTTAAAAGCCATTAATACTCATTTGCTCTTAGTCTCAGTCCTCTTTTTTTTTTTTTTAATTCTAAATAGGCATGCGCGTAATTGTTGCAGATCAGAATGCAATTAATGCTAATACTTTTCTTGTTAGATCTCTAAAGACTGAGTATCAGACTCCTTTTAAATGCATAAATGTGAGAGGGCCCTTTTCCCTAGGGGAGCAAAAAACCAGAGCCAGTTCATATTAGTTATGAATATATTCTGGCACGAAGTTGATCATTTCACTCTGGACGTCTCTTTCTAGCTCAAGTAATAAAGACGGATCTGGAAATCCAATTACCGTCTCTTGTCTGAAATCTTTTAAAGAACTTAGAAAAGGTCTCAGTGAGAGCGGGAGACCCAGAAAACATATTTTAAAAGTTTTGTATTTAAAGTTTATGCTTGTAGCCTTACTGTTTAGAGTTCAGAGTTTAAGTGATGTGATTCCCAACATAAATGCACTATATGTTATGACTGTTAAGTCAATTACTGATTTATTTATTTTTTCTGGCTACAGCACCAGGGAAAATACTTATAGGTTTTCTGCATTCTGTTTGCAGCTCTGGCACTGACTTGCATCTCAGTCCAAAAGGCAATGGAAACACAGTTATGTTTACCAAGAAGACAAAAAAAAAAGTTGTTAAGAACAGGAAGAGATAAGCATTATTTCACAAGATTACTTTTGCTTTTATTCTTTCTAAAATGAGAGTGAAAGTGTGTGGCAAGAACAGGTGTAGAAATGCATTGTTTTTAAATGGGTACAGAAGGCCAGTTTCCAATCACAGCAGGGAAAACTATCAAGATTGAGGTACTTGTTTAGTCAAAACAAAAGGCACATTTTAAAGATGGAGTATTTGCAGTAGCCGTTTCAACCTGGAGAAAGGTCACTAGACAAATCAATTCTGAGTAATACGTTATGCTCAGAAAATCTAGGAGGAGCAAATGAAGGAAAATTCACTGCATAAGTGGATCTCTCTGACTGATATTAAACAGCTCAAAGTGCTTTGGTAAAACATTCTGTGCTGGGGAAAATAGTTTATGATATAGATAGAACGATTCTATAATTTTGACTTAGATTTTGTGATGGGGAGATGTGGTATGAATCAAATGCAAGTATGCGAGTTAGTTCCCGTAAGGTACCCACAGCCATGGCTCTAGTGATTATACAATTTACGTACGTATGTAACTAGCTGGCCACACACATTCCACTGCTCAGTGCTGCCGTGTCTGTGCTTTGTCGATTAAGGAGGACTTACTGCTCAGGTATTTTCTTACCAGGTTTCTTTTTAGGGGCACTGAATTTCAAACCAGAGACTTCCTAAGTAACTTTGAAGACAATCTCCTAAGGTCCCTTCCAACCCCTACAATTCTGTGACCCACATTTACTTTTCAAAATGAAACAGGAACCGTGTCAGTGCTTCTTCTCCCAAACTGTAGAAGTCATCACACCTTCGTCTCACTGATGTGAGCAATCGGTGCTCACAGGCAGAGCCGATTTAGAATATTCTGTCATCAAACATGAGAGCACCAGTTTTAGCAAGATTTACAAAGAAGGAAATCTTAGAAGACAATATGTATTTTTGTCATGGGAAACTCCAAGTCGAGGACACTCTGCTGGGAAGGAAGACATACAAGTTCAGGTATCAGATCTGTTGAGCTGCAGCAGAGGACCCATGTCTCTGAGATCACAAGGAAGTGTCCAGATCCTTAGTTTACAGATTCCTGCAAAATCTGGTGTTTCAAAAAACAGTCACTAGAAAACCCAGGCTTAGGACAGGAGACTTGATTTGTGAAACAAGAACAAAGACAAATAAAAACAGGCACACCAAGAAGGACAAGTCCAACAGGTCACCTTCTGCTCATTTGTACACCTACTGTTACTCACATGGGTGCTTCAGTAATAATCATAGAGGGATATTAACCAGGCAAAGGAGCCTGCACTGTGTCAGAAGGAGATAATTATTAGTATTTGTAGAAAACAGCTCAGCTTTAGAAAATTTTGGCTTTTAAACAAAAGCAAATCTGCCAGAAAATTCCTGGTGACCTATAGCCATAACAAGGTTATTTGCAGCAGTCCCTAGTGCCACTGTTGCCACAAGCAGCCTTCCTCACTGGAGAGGTTTGCATTGCAGGAATGCATTGCAGGATGCATTTTATACAAAGTAGATTAGCTCCCAATTCTAAACCTCAAGGATTCTCAGAGGCTTCAGAAGGTATTAGAAAAATATCAGAAAATTATTGCAAAGTTGTTTAGCATAAAAAATAAAATTAAAAAAATTATTTTAAAATCATATTGCACAATAGACAGGATTCTGAGATCCTACCTATCTTTTTACCCCATATGAAGGTAAATGAACCAAAAAGAAAATCCTCTATAAACACAGCCTGGAGTTGTCTACTTTTATGGCCCAAAGAGGCTTAGTGCTGAATCCTGACATAGGGCCACTCAATCCATTCTCCCTGATTTAATGGCGTTCAGGCTGGTACACACATTAACATGGTATTATCCTCAAACAGGTTACCTCACAACATTGTCAAACAACCTAGTTTATTTTACTTTTATACTGTTTCTAAATTTTAGCATTAAATTACATACTCTGTCATGTTATGAGATGTTTTTCACATTACACTAACAGCAAAAAGCCCTACACTTTCGGCTTAGAGAAATAAGAAACATTGAAAACATCAAGAGTCCAGGAAAGAAGGAAGGGAGATTGATCTTGTATAAGAATGACTGAATCTGAAGGTTGATGTTACTAAATTTAACATCTTAAAAAAGAACAAAGGTGTGAGAAAATGGCACAGAAAATGTTAGAAAGACTAACATTACGTGACTACAGAACTAGAGAATAAGAGATCCAGGACTGCTGGGTAGGTGGTCTACCAGTAACCTAGTATCGGGCCATGTGGCAATGCTATTTCCAGTCTGAGCTTTGTCAAAAGTACATGTTAACATGAAGCCCTAAGTCTCATTAATCTTTCAACTCCAGGTCTCTGTAGCATTTTTATTTATTGCCATTTGAGAGGGGTGTGTGTGTAGAGTGCGGGGAGGGAGGGGTAATCATCTTTTACTAACAAATACTGCAAAAGAGGTTTCCTTCAAACTGCAAATTACTTTGGGGCTCTGCCTTTGACTCACAATGTGAGTAAGAATGGGAAATTCCAATATTTTGTAACTTTAATTTTGTTACAGTGACCTGCAACTAGAAATTCCAGGAAAGTTCCCTATTGGAAACTGTGTTTGTGGTGTTTGAGAACACTGTGCATGGCGAGCCAGCTGGCCTCCCTTGGGTTTTTGTTCCTTTGACCAAGCCCGCGTGTGGGTTTGGGCTTTCAGAATGGTTGCTCACAGGCAGAGGTGACGGAGTCTCTTTCTCCTCCGTGTGTTCGCCTACTCCTCATTTCCACAACAAGCAGAGAGGCTGAACTTTAATGCAGAGCTACTTCTGAACTGCTGCAGATTACAGATGAAGGTGAACCCAAGCTGGCACCAGTTTGCAATGTAACCTGCCTACGTTGGTGAGACACAGCTTCCCCATCCCCTCTTTGAAGCTAAGATATGAGCAGCCGTGGTCAGGTTTTACGGCTCTCCAGCACTTGAATTCAGCCAGATCTGCTTCAGACATCTGGACTGTTGAAACCCAACCCCATTGTAAAAACATAAGGGATACATATTGATATTGCCAATTTGCCTGCTTGGCAGGCCCTGCAGGAACTCAATTAACTATAGCTACCTGATTAAAGTTCAGTAAAGTGCATATAGTTTCATCAACAAGAAGTTAGGAAAATTGATTAGTTTTGGTTAGAAAATATCAGTACATCTTAAATGAAAGTTAAATACCTAAATCTTGCCTGCAACTCTCTTCAAAATACTGGATAAAAGAAAATTTGGTCTCTCAGAAGCATTCCCTCAGCTTTGTCCAGTTCTCCTTGAAACACCTCTTCAGCAGCATAAGCAGCGAGTTGCTATTTAGGCAGATGAGTTCATTATTGGCTTGTTTTTTTAAGAATGACTCTGTCATGCAGCAGCTATGACACTACTTTTCCAAATTTTCGTCTAACCCAGTTTTGCTTCTTATTAAATTGCCAGCACTTTAGGGCTAACATTTTTTTCCTTCTTCTGAGTTTGTAGTTATATGTGTTTTTTAACATAATAATAAGATGGTGTATACTGTTGTGTTTGGCTTTGGGTGGGGTTTTTTTTCACAAACAAGAAGCATCCAAATATAGCCTCCTGAACAACAGGACAGAGTCCTGGAATATTAATTATATGTAGCTCATTTCAAGATTCCAAGATATAGTTGTGACCATCCTGGTTAAATCCATCCCACAAGTAGAACATAATCTGGTGAGTGGCAAGAGGTTAAAGAGATAATTATTTATTCTATACTGTCTTAAACTAACTTTGGAGATATGCTTCAATCAGATTTTTGATTAATATTTTCCTTAAGTGATCTCTGTTTCCTTAATGACTTTGGTTATGTGTTAGCAAAATTTTCTGACAGTGGAGCTGGGGGGAATTAAGCAGAAAGAAGAGAATAGCTTATTATACATGAAGTATAATTGTGAGGCTTAGAAAAATAATAGTGAAATGGAAAATAGTGTGAAACCTAAACTCAGAGAAAAAGGTATTAATAAGAATTTCTGCTATGAGCCTATTAGGATTAGGCCTATTAGGATTTGCAACACAGAAGAGATCTGAATACATTAGTAGCATTGAGGACTAACAGTTTATAAGGTTTCCAAATAGATTTAGTATTTCAAGCAGTGACAGAGAACTATTAAAGCAAGTGAAAATCTCATCTGGAATACTGTGGGCAATGTTCCAGAAAAATCATTCTATAATACAGCCTTCAGGTAAGATAGGTCTCAACGATGCAGGAAGTCTCTTCTAGGTACGCATTTCTATGCCTCTTGGCAAAATTCAATGTATAATTTCATTATATAAACTTCACTAAAAGCCTATCCAGAAAATCAGAGAAAAATACATTTGGCTTTTTGACTTGAGATGGGGAGCAGGGAACACTGATATTAAAAAAAACTCCTTATTTTTCTTATGCATCAGTTTCCCCGTCTGAGAAACAATGAAGTTATTTTCCCAGTTTTGTAAACATAATTAAGCTAATTAAATACTCATCAGTCTGAATGATGAATTAAGCACACTTTGCTCTACCTCTGTCCAATATCATGACTCATGATGCTGCCTAATACTGCAACTGAAGAAAACAAAAACATCTAGCTTTAATCTAGGCACTGGCAGCACCTAAACTTACTATTGTCTCCTTTTATGAGCCCTTGAAGTGCTTCAGTTACCCAGGGCGCTGCTTCTGTCCAGAACCACTCTGGACTGGGCAGACTGCCTGACTCCCAGGACGCCAGGAGACTAAGCATTTCTCCATCAAAACTAGAAGGGACCCAGTACATAGCATGTTTCAGGGAATTCCCAGTGTACAATCTTATGGTTTGAGAAAACCCATAACAATTTATTGTCATTTAGGCAATAATTCTCTCACCCGATGACCCCTCCCCACCTGGGAAAGGAGAACTGGGGAAAACAAGGAAACACAAGGGTTGAAATATAAATAGACTTAATAGGATAAGACTAAGTAACTAACAATAGCAATAAAGAACCAGTATTGATCCTGATATAAGATATACAAGAATTATATTTGTATAATTGTATATATAAATTATATATATATATTTGTGTATATATACAATTGTATATATACTATATAATTGTATATATATACTTGTATACTTGTATATATCAGATAAAACTGAGCCAGTTTTATCAGCAGGAATCTGTGCACTCCCAGCAGTGGACAGTAAATGTCAGACACTGCAGGCACTGCGGCTTCGGGAGGAAGGGAAGGGCTCAGGGATCTGGCGCCAGGGCAAGAAGTTCTCAGGATCGCAGTCATCAAGGGAGAGAGAGACTACACAGCAAACTTTCTAATTTATATTGAATGTGACTTTCATGGTATGAAATAATCCTGTTTGCCAGCCTGGGTCATGTGCCTGGACCTCCTCCTCGTCCCTGCATCTGGCAAGGCTTGAAAACACCAAGACTTTGAATCCCACATAGCCGAGCTGGCTATAAAGTAAATGTTTTCATGAATTCAGACACTAGAGTCTTCTAAAAATGTAGTTTTCCTAAGCACTGGAAGAGAAATTAGTCCTGTGTTGCTCAACCCAGGACATACACCTACAATACGAATCCTTTGCAATACAAAACTACAGAAACTGCAGAAATATCCAAAGCCTTTCTTGTTAAGTATTTGTCACTTAGCAAATGATGCAGGTTTGTATGAGAGAAAAAAAAAACAGGAACATGATCTACTACCTACTTAGGGCACTGAAGAGAGAAAACAGAGTCAGGAAATCCTAGTTTGAGGTTCATAGTTTCCACTAAACTCTAGCAAGAAATACGCAAGTAGGGGTTTAGTATTCTCTTGTCCACACTGAGCAATGTTAACTCGACTGAGGGAGCCAATGCTTCCTTCCTCTCATTCAGTGAAACCGGGATTTGCTACTAAACACTGATATCGCTTTAACAGGTTGCATAGAGAACATGTCATCCTCACAGCCTCTCAGAAGAGGAGATGTGATTAGGCCACCATCAGTTTAAGAAAATCATTAATCCCAGATTTTCTGTTTACTAAGCACTCAAACCACTAAGCCAGCAGTGGAGAGGGTGCCCTACCGGGCAGGCAGGGCAGACTCATCCTTTGTGCTTGTCCTGTGGGTGATATATGTGGTAGGAGGACACCTCCTGATGCACCAGGGAGGGATCTAATATGAGGAGACAAAGAGCCTGAAAGCTAAATGACGCAGTGCCTGTTTCAGCCCTCAGCTAGAAAGTACGATAGGATAATCTCCTAAATGAATGGCAGATTCATGAATCATATGACTTTTTTTTGCAATTTTCCAGACATCCTTCTGGAAATTTTCCAGTCATTGGAGTGTCTTTCTATCCCCAAATACCACAAAAGATTAAGGTGATTGAGAAATCCTCTCTGCAAAGTGGGATCTTATTTTTAGAAAAACCTTCAGATGTCAGCTTTAATAAGGACATGGTGCCTGATCTCTATGGTCACATTGTGATGTAACTTAAAATGACCTGCTAATCAGACAGAGTATTATTTTTAGAAGATTCATAATGGAATTGAGTATTGTAGCACCTTATTTAAATGTTCTGTCGTCTGGTGGTCTTTACAGCCCTGAGTTAAGTGCAAAGGCTCCTCTGCATGATACATAAGAAGAACTGCTACGTAAAGTTTGGATCCTCAAGACTGCATATTCTGAGAAATAAATTGCCATAGCTAGCTTGGAGGTACACAGGGTCACGTAGCATTTCCTCTCTGCCTGTTTATAGCATGTCAGATAGGTGTGTTTACAGCTGAAAATATTGTCATAAAAAGAAAGTCTTCTTAGGGCCTAGAATCTCTGTGTGACTGTACACACATTTAAATGAAAGATGGAAGAGCAGTTGCTTCTGCTTTTTGCTCAGTAACTTGGTGATTACTGTCACCATACACTTCACGGAGACCCAGGTTCACCATGTTCCTCAGCCTTACTGAGTTTTAATCTATGCCTCCTCCTACAGAACTTCAAATACTAGGCAAGACTTTTTTTGGCAAAGGAGTGTTTTTTCTCATGAAGGTGCTCTTGAGAGGTGGGTTCAAATCCATATTCTGGACTAAAGGGCTTTCTAGCTATTGTGAGAAAGGGGGCCCACTCACTCTTTGTGTCTAAACCAGCAAGATCCACAGCACCACAGTCAGTCATATAGCCAAAATCCAGTCTGAAGGATTTCACGGAGTCTGTAGGACAACAGAGCTGTTTCATTGTAATAAAACTTCTGTTTGCTGGTGAGGCAGCTATCTCTTTGGGCATTCCTTTGATGAGTAGACATTTATTAAGAAGCCTCGCTCTCCTGATTTGCAGAGAACTAATGCATTTTAATATTATCCTAATTTTGAGGGCCAATGTGATCCTAGTTACTTAAAATTTGCCATCTGGTTGGATATGAGCCCGCCCTCCTCACTGAATGTTCATATTATATTCTGTTTGTAAACGTGCACAAGGACAAATCCCGTCCTTGTTTCACAGCAGTAAATAAGTCAATTCTAGCTTTTTGGTAGTGCCAAAGCAAGGTTCTTTACCTGCTTTTTCAAGGGTCAGATTTTAAAGGGCATCATGTAGTTGGCTCCTCTGAGTTACAAACACATATGCTGAATCATGAAGCTGAGCATTTCTTCTAAAATACCATTCTTGCCTTCAGCCCCTAAGGCACCAAACAGCTCTACCTTCCGTTCCTTGTTGATTTTACATTCCTGTCTTTTAATCAACATGCTGTGTGTTGTACCACATCATACACTCAAATTTCTGTGAGGCATTTTACATCAACAGTACTGCTTTCAGCAACTTAGTGTGTAATCTTATTTTTTAAAAAAAGGTCCAATTAGTTTGTCAAATTCTATCTGCCATAAACAGTGCTGAATGATTTCAATTAATGGGTAGAAATACAATCACCTTTAATTCTCTATTAATTTTCAAAGTCAAGCTAACACATCTCTTCTGACTTGGATCGTTCTAGTCTCCCCTTTTAAGTAACCGGGGATTTACTGATAAGAACTTCAAATTTAATTTGTCACAGGGCATGATGTGGCAATGACTATGTTATATCCCTTTTCCATTAAGGTGCAGCTCTAATCTCTTGATTTTCCTATTTTGCAAAACTCCTCCGTTAGTCCAAGCTCTACAAAAAAATAACACAAATACTGAAATTCCCTTAAGACAAGTTCATTGGGTTGGGTGCAAGTCAGTGAAACCTGCTTCCTTAGATAGTTATTTTTAGTAGCTGCTGCCTACTAGCCTCCTCAGCTACTTTTGGAATAGAAAGTATATAATCTCCATAGGAGATGCTGTGTTAACACAGACTTTTGCGTAACTGCAGAAGCATTTGTTTTTCAGTTGATGTGAATATCAGGAGAATTGAGTAGGCTGGAATTTAAGCATTTTGCAGCATAATTTAGATCAAGGTAAACTAAACTTACATTGAATGGACAAAATGTATGATTCTAAAATTCTGTTAACAGAGCACCATGTAGGAAAGCCTAAACTAGAGCCAAACAAGTCAGCTACACGGACTAACAGCTGCAGCCCTAAAAGCACAGCACTCTTCCCTGGTGAAATATCTCAGTGGATGAATGGTTTCCATCTCAAGCAAAGTGCTGGGTTGACCCAATTCTATTGATCCCAGAATTTTAGATAATAGCATAATGCCTGAAAATCCCATGCTGATGAAGTTTGTTCCAAATAAGTTGCTACCTCCCCACACAGGGCTGCTGTGTGCCATGGGGGACTGCAAACTGCCACACAATCCTTGTAATGTTTAAACTTTCTATCCAGAGGAACCCATTGCAGGGAGGTGCATGATTAGGCTGGATTTAAATAAAAAAACTCAGGCTGTCTGAGAGGACCGATATCTCCTGAAGGCAGAATGCAACACTGCAAAGATATACAAGCTGACGTCCTAAAAGAAGCACGGCCATGCTAGCACAACTTTGCATGCAAATTGGTTAGCCCTTGGTTAAACCCCATAGTGATTTCTCTGGAGTGAAATTTTCCATTCTGCTTTTATTTTTTGCAGCTGTTTCAGCAGTTCTTAGTGAATATATGTCAGATGTCACTTGGTGGTTCTTACACTTCACTCACTTCTCTTTCTGTCCCTGATGTATCAGGGATGAGTGATGAGTGACTACAGAAAACGGAATGTGTTGCTGGGAGGTTTTGGGGGGTTTCTTTGGTTTTTTTTTTTTTTTTTCTGTTTTCCTTCTGGATGTTGCAACCTGCTGTACATTAAAACGAACAAGTTCACATCTGCAAAGTGAGGCATGAATGTTTATTTTGTACACTGAATACTTGACAGATTCTCAAGCTTATTAATTTTCAAAATATAGTTTATTATATTTCTTATTTTCTTTCTATGGTGTCATTACAAGTCAGAACGTGATTTAATAACCTTGAAAACAAAAATGATAATATTTAGCAGCTGCAAACATTGTTCTATGAGTGGATTTACCTAAAATAACTCATAATAGTGCCTTAAGCTATTAACGCACTTTGTCCTGCAAAAAAAAAAAAATCACTTACTCAGTATTAGATAAAAAACTATCAATCAAAGCTAACAACTTTGGAAAAAGAAATGGAACAGGTTTGAAAAAAGCATTTAGAAATTTCCACTGTTTCAACATGAAGCAGCTATTCTTAATAACATAATATTCACATAAGAATTAACTGATACAACAAATCTGACTTCAGTCTGATAACTGCATTAGCAGTCTGTGCAATGAATAACATTTTTCTCATCTATTCAATTAGCATGAATCTCTCTAAATTACTTAAAGTCATATATTAATCTCAACTAAAGTTGCAGATGTTAAAAGTACGTTTACAATAACTGGGTACTTGTAGTACAAGGATGTTTCGCTGCCCATGTTTTGCAGCAGGAAAGAGAACGATGACTGAATGATCTTCTTTCAGTGCCTAGAGTAGTCCTTTTCTGATTGAATTGCCCTCACGAACACCTCTCCCATAAATATGAGGATCTCATAGTGCTGGAAGAATAAATATGATCCGTGCTTATAAAACTAGTAGAAGAGATTGAGAATGACCTTAAAATAATAATTAATCTCCACTACAAAACCAGCACTGATTTCTCTTTCCATCAGCAGAATTCTGCTGCTCTACAGCATTTCAACCAGGATAAAAAGGATAATCTGCTGGATGTCCTCTGCTGTCTTTACCAAAGTAAAATTTCTACTGCTTTCATAAGATATGAAACACCCATGGAAAAACTATTACTATAATCACGTGTACAAACTTACCACACACAAAGCTTTTCTCAAAATATACGAAACATAACAAGTAAGTTTATATGACAACATACTGTTGTAGATAGTAATAAGTACACAAGCATATAGTTAATAAAAAGATGGGTGAAAAAGAATAGAAATATGTGAGTCTTGAACCCTGAGGAGGGAGATACAAACTGGACAAAAAAAGGCCGTAACTCAGCTTCTGTAGCTTTACCCAGCTCTCAGCATGATCATTCTGCTTTAGTATGATTAACAACCAGGTGTGGCACTGAAAATAGAGCTTTCATTATTTCCTTCATCAAAAAAGATCAAAATCCATTCATCAGGCTGTAAACAGGACAGTTGAATTGAATGCGGAGAACCTACTGTTGAACTATCTTTCTCATTAATTTCCAATTACATGAAGGACTGAGCAGTCTTTCTTAGCTTTGTTTTCGATTTTTTAATGAATATAATGGAATTAACATTACTCAGTTCAGTGGTTCACAGGATCGAGCAGAAATGTGCTGAGCTACAGAAGATCAAGTCATATTTGCTTTATTTAGGCATGAACAGGCTTACTCATCCTATGTGTGTGATAGGACTCCTCGTGCAGAAGAGTTTTTAGGCTCTCATCCAATAGTCTAGTGGGCAGGATTACGAGTCTGATCCTACAAATCCATTTAGATTAGCACCCTTTGTGTAGATTAAGAACTATCATCTCAAAACTGGTTTACACTTCCAAAATATGTCCTTCTAATAATACTCATATCTTGCCTTGATTAAGGGCTTCTTCAGGTCCACCACTATTCACACAATTCATCCTGGGCATTGCTGACATACTTTCTGAACGGGAGTCTAATCCTGTGAAGTACTGAGTTCCACCCTAAAACGATGCTGACAGCTTCAGCACCTTCAGCTCCTGGTTAAATTACGGGCTATCAACAGTAGCCAGCATGCTGAGAGAGCACTAGGGAATAAAGATATCTCTGTTTATGTCTACAAATCCACTCTAAATACCTAACTAGACATAGATTATTGTCTAAAGAGAAAATAGTATATTTTTTTTATAAATTTGAACATTAATGGAGTGGTATTCTTTTCAAAATAGATTGTGACAGGGCACAACATACAGCAGTATCAGAAACATAATATGAAGTAAGTACTTCAAAAACCTACTGTCAACCTGAACACATTTTATGGGGTGATCTGTGATCCAGATGGTAGTGAAGCCGAAGTTCTTATTTTTTCACGGTGCAGTGGGAATGAGATACTGTGATTCGATGCCAGTGTTTGATCAATAAAGAAAAATGTTGGCAATACTTTGGAATATTGTGCATTCTTAACTGCATGACGTGAACTCCAGTGATTAATAGTGGGATAGCTTTGAAGAATTACTGGAAAAAGCTTTAAAATTATTTTCCGTTGTAGTGTATTTCCATTCAGTGGATTGGCAAGGAAATAACAATGAGAATTTACTAGTATGAATAATGTATCATTCGTACATTCTTTATACTCTTGTCCAACTGGCAGTCCTTGATTCCCTTAAGTTTAAAGCTTTCTGCAGCGTTACCTGGATTTCCAGATATAAAAACTAATGTATGATTTGAAATACTAATACTAAAGTAGGTGTTTTTCTATGTTTTTATGCAGTGTAGCTAGTGAATAGGTAAGTAAAAATTTAACTGCTCTTCAATATCTCAGATTATGACAGTATATTTATAATCTGCAGAAATCCCACATATATTTATGTAGGAAGGGGTAGAAGGAATTTGTTAGAATTGAGCTCCTAAGACCTTGGCAATAGCATTTTTTGTCATTATAAAATCCCTGTAGAATCTATACCTGCTTTTGAAATGTATTAATGAACGAAGGGATTAAATGAGATCTGTTTAAGAATTATAAAAATATTAAAAATGTCTCTGTCTCCTAAACTGGGCTGATTTTTTAAAAGACTGTTTCTGAGTTTGGAAAAATGCATGGGATGAAAGCCTCCATGTTCCATCTTGAACCTTATTTCTGCCAAAATAATGCAGATAGTTCTGTGAATGAGGCAACTGATGAGAAATTCAGTGTTTACGATTTTCTATGTCCCCCATGTTAAAGCTTTTTTTCAAGTTTTGACTTGCCCAGGGTTTAGAAAGTCGTATTAACTATTTTGTCGAACATATGCCTGCTGACTCTTATGTTAACATAAATTACTCAAATTTAAGAAACTTGGAAAATTACTGTTTGCACATGATCAGTAAAGTCTCACATTTTACAGATCAGTTCTTGGAAGCTCTTCATCTCTTCCCTGGGAAATCTCCAGACAGCCTGAATAAAACTTTGGTGTGCTTCTGTAGATGATGCCAAGCCTAGATTGGGCTGAATCATGAGCATACATTCTCTCCAGTTGACTCCATGCAATGTGGAATAGGCAAGCTGCCTCATTCAGAGATAGATTTTGTCAATACGGAGATGTGCGTACTGTAGATTGAAATAAGAAAGATCTGGGAAAAAAGTCATAATTGATGGGGCAGGCAAGAAAGTGGGTATGTTTATGTTAGGGTTTTAGTTTGGTTAAGAAAGACACTTCTGAAGCATATCTGTTACCATTTATATTAATCTTATAGTTGTCTTGGAGAATATAAACTTTCTTATGGAAGTATGCTGAAAGATGTTCTGAAGCACATCCATGGTCCGGATGCTGGGTCTGTAGCATCAGCTGTTTCACTCCACTGACTTGCTTCTCTAGTCTATGTCAAACTAATCAGTGCAATGAAAGACTGAGTAACGCCATGGGAAAGCTAAAGGGAAAAAAGGTTTGCCATGGCAAACAAATCTGGAATGGAGACAGGTGGGAAATAAGACAGGGCAAAATATAAAAGGATGATAATTCTGAGCACTACAGAGTATTGGAGGATCAGTTATAAAGGCAAGGAGGTAGATTAGAAAAGCTAGTACTTAAATCAAGTGTGGAGAGATAAGATTCGGAGGCGAAGATTGTAATTAAATAATTAGTGCAGTAGAAGTGGTAACTAATTGAGAAGGGTGAAAGGGACAAGGTGAAAGAGAGGAAGACTAGGGAAAAGACAGGACAGGGACAAATGAAAGGAAATGTAATGTGGTGACTCAAGTTTAGGGAGGACAGGTACTCCATACATAGTAGAAGCACATTTGATCCAGTGCCTCATCATTCCTGAGTGGCTGTGGCTGCTCTTCAGTTCCTGATTGCTCCTCTACTCCTGTTAGATTTCTGATGTTCCTCTAACCTTTGGACTTGCTTGCAATATCTTCTTAGATGGATTTCATTAGCCAATGGAACTGTAATTTCAGTTTAGCCTGAAGACAACGCTCTTTGGACACTGGTGCTGTCAATATGATTCCTGTTCTCTTGTGCTGAATTTGAACTTAAATGAAGGCTCATAGCTATGTAATTGTCTCAACATTACTTCTGCTCTGTGTGGACTAGGGTAGTAGAAGAATAAAGCTGGAGTGACACAGGTATATAAAGAAATCTAGTTCAACTAAACATACTCATGAGCCAAAGTTCCTCTTATCAATAATATCCTTTTGTAAATGTAATATACCTATGACATCCAAGTAAATCAAGAAATGTTCTTTTTCTACTCCAACTCAATAAATGTAAATATTCCACTCAGATAGCTAATGTGACCGATCTTAGTATCTCTATTTGATAGACAGTCTGCATTCAGACTGTGAACTGCTAGGTACGTTGCAAATACTGGTGGTGAAATTATGCAGCCATCTCTTAATTGCCTTCAGCTGAGCTTCATTTCTCCAAAGAGCTGTTTCAAAGCCATAAAAATAGTTTAAAAAATATTTCAGTATGAAAATGAAAAAAGAAATCATGTAATGCAATAAGTGGGTTTTCACTAGTGTATAAAATACTGTTTGTATCTATGTGTTTTGAATTATGTAGTCTACCCTTAATTTTACTGAATCTGGATACAACTATCCAACTTCATAACTATGTGATACATACTGTTTTTTTGGAATAGCAGTGGTTAGTAATGCTTGGAAATTATAACCAAAATTTGTATTCTGATTGCAAACCTGTATCTTGCACTGCTCGGTGAAAGGGAGATAGGCAGGAAGACCAAATTCAATAGTTATTCAGAATTCAATAGTTACTTAGAGCCAACACAGAGACATGCCACCTTCAGTTGTGATCTTGACAGGATTTCATGCATGCTGATAGAACCTAAGATATCATTGATCAATAATTTCTGTCACCTGATTAAAAAGCACACAGAAAGCTTCTCTGGCTTCTGACATAAGCAAAGTCATCGCACACATAATCATAAATAAGCAAAAATTCAGATGTTCCTGAGCAACCCTGTCATCTGGGCACAGTCCTTCATGTGCCTACTCCCGTATGTTAAGAGCATATCGTGTTTGAATACGGAGGGGCTTCTGAATTGGGGTGTAAAATTATAGGAGTGTTCTACTCTGAAAGCATACAGGAGAAGAAAGTGAGTGTTTTGAGAGAGTACCCACGTACCCAGAACACTCCTACATGACCCATAGAAAAATGACTTCAAGAGTGGCTTCTGCCGCCCTCTCAGGCCTCCGTGTAGTCTGCACTTAAGTTCAGCAAACATGTTCCAAGGCCTAAGTGACTTAGCTACATTCCACTTTTTACGTGTTGACTTTGGAAACCCACCAAGACTCAAATGAGCTACCAGGTGCCTGAAGTGGGCAGCATTCTTTCAAACAGTTTGGGAGACCTCTAGTGGGCCCCCGTCCTTGACTCCTGTTGTAGCTCCCACAGCCTACTTGAAGCAAAGTTGCATGGGCATGTAACTTGGGCTATGTACATGTATGTAGTTGATAAAATTATTGGAATTATTAAATGTGACTGTTCTAAAGCAATGTTTATAAGTGGAAATCACATAAAAGTTCAATGAGGACTAGTTCTCAAACATTTGAGTCAATTTGAAAAATTATTAAGCTGTGCCTTGGGTGTATTTATGAGTCCCGAGTCTCGTTTCAGGATTTGCAAACCAGAAATGGCATTTGATTTAGAGTTGTGACCCAAGTGACCAAAACACATTTGGAGCTACTTTTTGTCTGGTTGTATCTGAGCAGTCCACACTGTATAAGCAATGACATAATTGAAGCTTCTTCAGACTTCGCTCTTTTTCTTCATTGTATTTTTGAATGTAGCATAGAAACAGGACCATAAATCTTCAACTTGTTGAAAAATTCAATAGGAATGGACAATAAGGCTGAAATACTAATATTTAGAACTACCTTATTTACAGGAGTACTTTCTGATGCACCAAAGATTTTCTCTGCAATTCCATATGCAGCCTCTTTACCTCACATTAGTAAGATTACAAGAGTCATGTTTATTTGTACAAAGGTCTCGTTTTCTGTTGCTCAGTGATCAAGAGAGCAGAAAATCGTATTGCTGCTTTTCTAAAAAACAACTAGTGTTTCTACTGCAATTTCTGTTTTCATATTTATCACTCAACCATAAATGATTTTGTACAAACATAGCATTTAATAACTGTTTAAGACTAATTTGCACAATAAAAAATAACTCCATAGTGTGACCATAAGCGTTTAAACCTCAACCCTGTTGTACCAGCAACCAATTCATATGTAACTTCACTGAAATCAAGAGAACCTTGCACAAAAGCAGACATTTGCTTATGTGTCTGGATGAGCAGATATTTATTAGTTTTAAATTAGATGCTAAGCTTTGCAAAGTACTTTTGTGTTCTTTAATATGATCCCATAAGGATTATACAGATACATTCAGAATATACAGGAATATACAAGTACATATGTATTAATTCCTTTTTTTTTTTTTCAGAGCCCCCTGAAGTCAGTTGTGATCTCTTGTTAGCAGTTCAAATCGCTAAGGGTAGTCTGTGAACACCTCGCATCTTGCCAATTCCAACCCATTTCCACAAGTAACTGCAGGGGATCTTTGTTGTCATAAAGTGGTGAAGGGACAAGGGGTGGAACGTGAGTAAATTGTCCACGTCTGTCAGTGCTGTGATGATGTTATTTTGACTTTGATACGGGGAATTCTTTTTGTTGATATAAGTGAAATTTATAAAGATTGTGTATTTTAATGATAACTCATTGTTAATAATAATCACAAAGAAAGCCTTTTC
Source organism: Rhinoptilus africanus (assembly GCA_013400135.1). NCBI lineage: Eukaryota > Metazoa > Chordata > Aves > Charadriiformes > Glareolidae > Rhinoptilus > Rhinoptilus africanus. The sequence goes on along the minus strand of VXBO01011679.1, from coordinate 48,487 downwards.
ATCTCAAGGATATTTAAAGTTCAGGAGTAGAAAGGCTATACACCATCACAGTAAGTCTCTGGAGTCCTAACGGGCCAAATTTCCACTGCCTTCTCTGGTGGGTAGGTCTCAATAACATTATTTCTGGAACTGGTGCAAAATGAATTCCTGTGGGATAATCCAGATAATTCAAATTTTATTCAAGTAAAAGAAAAAATACTTCAAAAAGTTCTAAATGAGGATGATGAAAAAAACAGTCATAAAACAATCTGAAAATGTGTCAAATCAGCGTGGCTGTTCTACAAGGCAAAGTCTGCATCTCAAACTATTTGAAGATGCCAATTGATGGAGAAATGTCTCTTGTAATATTTAAATTAAAAGTACTTAATACACAGTTTTATAGACTATATTCCAAAACCTTTGGGAAAAAAACTGTGTTTGATATAACATCAAGAAGACTAAGTAGTGTAAACTAAGTAGTTGTGAGATGAGATGAGATGAGATGAGATATGGCATGGTGACTGATAAAAAAGATGAAGACTGAAGTGTAATTCTCAGCATGTGGAAAAGTTAGGAATACAAGGTTTTGTGTAGTTTAAAATATTTATTATGGATGTAGAAAAGAATGTGAACATTGTGGTAGCAAAATACAGATGAGTCTTAATGATATCCAAAGAAATCTGTACTGAGTACTGGAGTCACAAGAGCTCTAGATGCATTGGTATTGCGGTCCTAAGGGAAATTCAGTATTGGCAATGCAATGTGCGCCAGCAGGAATGATCAGAACTACGGATACATTAATTTGTTGTAATTGTCTAACCTTTCAGAATATTGTTTTTAATGTCAATATTTCTGTGGATCACTATATGAGTAGATCCAAAAAAAAAGATAAAGGCATGCGTAAGAAATACTACATACAATAAAAACTTTTATCTTCACTATATATGTTAAGATTAGGCCTTCCCTTGGAATGACACGTTCTGGTTGTCCCACCCCAAATAAAGTATTACAAAAATAGATGTGACTCTGAAAAGCTTAGAGATATAGAGATATTAGATGAAAGATGTAATAAATAAGCCTAGCTGGGAAAGGATATGATAGGGCTATAATACAGAAAATTAAAGGGTAGACGAGTTAAATAATTTGTGTTTATCTATTTTCATAATTCAAATACATACATATACCTGATGAAACTGGAGAGCAATAACAGTAAAAATAAACATAGGTAGCTGCTGATAAATGCTTAGCATGAATTTCAGAAAAGATTGCACATTTATAAGAATAAGGAGTAACAAACATGGTATTTTGGATGGCATTAACAACAAAAGCATTTTTGAAAAGGTGTAGAGACTTAATGATAAAAACTGTAGCATCATTTTTAATTACAGGAGGTTTAGAATAAAAGCTTCCTCCCCAGGCGGTGTTATTCCGTATTCATCCACTATGCGGGTTCTTGCATTTTCCTTCGAAAGGTCAGAGCCAGGATGCCAGATGAAACACTGGTCTGATGCAGCCTAGATTTTCAAACCAGTGGGAGACTTCAGGTGCTTTACTTTTCATGTGCACAGTGTGAGACATTAGGTCCATCCTTTTTGGAGGGAACTTGCCATCAATTCCCCGAAATAGAAGGAATCCCCCCAAATCCTCAGGCAATAAAGGTTAAATTACAGCGCAATACATCATTTGTTTGATCAAAAAAAAGCCACTGATAGTAATTATTGAGGTAGAAGACCTGGAAAGCAGTACATGTTATTTTTATTTCCTTTTTAAAATAAAACCAGTGAAAACTGAAAAAGAGTAATTAATAATGGCAGCAATAATGAAAGTAGCTTCATAGTCTGCTTTGTGCAGTACATTTCTTTCTTCGCAGCCAGTAAGGGAAGGGTTGCTATTTACGGTATGCTCCAAGTCTGCCTTTCAGAAGTCAGCCCAGCTTGGCTGGACAGCTTTCAGTTGCTACTAGAAATATGTCACTTATTAGGAACAGAGGGGATGTTTATCACTGTCTCAAGGGTTACTTTGGCTGAGGCGAAGAAACAGCTTAGTTATATAGTGGAAAGAGCTGGGTCAAAGGATAAGAAACTTATATAGCATGTGCTCAAGACTCCCGTCATGTGCAGACTCAGTTTCTCTCTTGTGTATCTTGCCCAGACAGCGAGTGAGAGTGCAGCTATATAGGTCTTCCCATCCATCCTCAAAAACACCTCAGAGTTATGGGGGCTGAACTCACCATTAAAAAAACTCTCCCAAAACTTGTCAGTCGAGAGAAAAACATTTTTCTTTCCTACTGCTTCTTTTGCCCTCCCAGTATCTAGCTAGCGTTCAGCCTTGTTACCCAGACCCATCACGGCGTCATGGTTCAAACCCTCTTCCAAGCAAACTAGAAACGCCAGCTCTAGCAGAGAAGCTTGAACGCAGCATCACCTCCACGAGTGCTGAGTAAAATCAGTCCTCTTGGTCCCGAATTAGCCATCAACTCGGTTCGGATTTCTGGTGAAACAGCAAAAGGAATGGTAGGATGGTTCGGGTTGGAAGGGACCTTGAGGACCAACTAGTTCCAACACCCCTGCCATGGGCAGGGGCACATCCCACTGGACCAGGTGGAAACAACCCTGTCTGCTTCACCGGGAGGGGGGGGAAGCCCCTTTCGTGAGGCAGCCCGGTGCTGGGGCGGCGGGACGAGGGTCGCCACTGCCCCCGGCGGTCCCCGCCGGG
>VXBO01011679.1:0-45030 GCA_013400135.1 Rhinoptilus africanus | reverse complement strand
CTGCATAGGAAATGAGAATTACTTTCAACTTTCAAGTGTACCTGAAATGTTTAGAAAACTCTCAAATGCGAGTTCCCTTGGGCTGGGGCTGTGCAGAGCTGGAGAAAGGCTCCTTTCATACAGCGAGGGCAGCTTCGGGGTGTGTAATTTGCTTAGCCTCTGAACTCCATATGATTTACATTATTCAGATTTTTAAGCGCCTTTCCTCTTGATCTGCTATTATGAAGTCATTTTAAAGAATATTTTACAAACTGAAACGTTATATACTGTACGAAACCACACTTCATGTAGAGTACCTAAACTTAAGGCTGTGAGCATACATTCATGGAAACCTTGGTGCTTAATGTACGGGGGGGAGGGGGTGAGGAGGGGTTTGAAAAACTTAGTACTTTTCCTGTCAGCTAGAGCAAGCTTTCTCCCCGGACACAAACCAACACAAAAGGCTAAGCTGGGAGCTCTCAAAACTCTCTGAACTGTGATGAAATAAAGCAGAAACGCAGATTCGGGGCTAATTCAATTCTCTCAACTTTGAACTTGGGACTCCCCAGATAAAAGTATCCTACGTCATATCTTTTAATAGAAAGCAAAGTTTCAGAGACCTCAGCAAGCGCTCCGTGTATGAGTAGGGTATGCAGGCCACTAGTGAGTTTAGCAGGGGGGAGATTAATGCCGCTGTGGCCTGCTAATGTGATGATATATGGCACCTGCAGCCTGCCGGAGCTGCTGATCAAAGAGCAGCTTGGGGATCAATCTCTAATCAGAGCCACTGTGAAGGGCCAGAGGAAAGTGATCAAAAGACTCAGAGACCCGGCTATTCTGACAGGAAACCAATCAGACTTTGGGCACGGTACAGGAAATTATCTGCTCTGTGTGAGAAAAGAAATCACTCACTTTCTACCCCTTCCCAGCTTACCCGGCATTTACAGGCTTTAGGGCACCACTTTGTGACAGAATGGACTTGGCGCTAATATCCTAAAGCCTCGTGCTGCTATGCTGCTTTCTGTTAAATTTGCATGGAGTGCCTAAGAAGCATATCAACACACAGAGAATTACCATTGCTCTGCTTTAACTATGCCAGGACTGGAAAGAAACCTGCTACGCTGTCAGTCTGCCCTGAGAGGTTTGTTACAGGATAACACAGATGGGTCCTGAAGGGCCACCGGGGCCCAACAACGGGAGTGCAATGAACAGTAGATCGTACGGCATAGGAGCAAAACTGATGTAAATAGGTATAAGTATACGTGTAAACACAAACTAGGTTCTATTCACATATATCAGAAATGCAGCTGCCTTAAGTCAGGCTGCAACTGGTTTGCAGTGCAATTTGGCATGCTGTGAGATACAGTCACTACATCATAGAACAAATGCAAAGCCAGGAGACTATTATTTTTTTTAAGCGCCCCAGAATTGTGTTCTGTGGTAGTTTATACCTTACATCAGTCCAGGTTCTTCTTGTAGCTTACTTGAAGTTTGCTTTCTAGTGGTTCAGTCGCAAAACTTCTTTTAAAAATTAGCACAAGTTCAGGTACAGCTAAGTACCAACCCCTGACTTTTCTTAACTGATTTTAATTATTTGGGGGATCAGTAACACTGGTCAAACCAGTTCTTACTTGATTTAATTAGAGTGATTTTTACACTCTGCTGCAATCTGAAGATTGTATAGCTTTTAGCTAGAGGCAGGTTAAAACTCCCTGGAGTATGAGAATGAGATATTGCTGTGCGTGTGCCAAATAATCTTTGGTCAGGAGAGAGGGAGGTTTTTCCCTCGTGCAGTCTACAAATGAAAATTCTGTCCTCTGCTTGTAAAACTGTGAAATGGTCAAGAAATTTTGCAGTAGAGTGGCTTACAGTGTTACTGAGCTGCACATGTGAGTGCTGTAGCTATTGCTTAGAGGTGATACTGAAGTTGTCTATTACCAGTTATGAAATCAGTGGGACTACTTGTGTTACAAAGGGTAAGCATGTGCTTCAGGATTTATTTTTTAATAATTAGTTTTTATTTATTTACTAGACAAGTTAGTAATAACTTCAAAATTACAGTTTGACTCTATTTACTAAACGCAGGCATAAGGAGTTCTCTTGTTTCTGCTGCATAGTGAGTGTCATTTTAGGTGGCAATTTGCTAGTGTAAATATTTCTTTGTAATTGTAAATTAGATATCCTTAGAACACATTACTTTGCTGCTACCTCCTAGGAATTCAGTGTGATGGTTGTTGTGGGGCCAGCATAGATCCATTTGAAACCACTTAAAACTACCTCCTTGTTTGTATTGGCCTTCTGTTATAGTCAGATTTTCTTTAGGAACAGGTTTATATTTGTAAACTTTGCTTGACAGTAAGACGCTTTGTGTGATTTCATTAAAAAAATCCTATTTATCTTTAATGTTTTTATTTGTAATTCAACTGAGTAAATATTCATCTGGTGGATCAAAGAACTTTATGCAATCATGTTTTGGAAACTGAAGTAGCGGTCAATGGTGTGTGTGGTGGTGGCTCCCACTAATCTGGATGGATTTCATTTCCACAGTTCTTTGTCATGTTGAAAAACTGATCATGCTTTGGTTGGTTTTTCATACTTAGGTGGCTTTGTCATTTCTGTAATGGCTGTCTGGTGTATTTATTACCATTTTTCCATACTGAAATAAAAAGTCAAGAAAAATTGATCACTCATTTTCTTTTAAGAAACAAAACTCAGTCTCTTGCATGTTGAATTTGATTACTTGGATGGTTTATTTATGTCTTCTTTATATTATATTTTTTGCTACATTTCCATCTACTTTTGAATGCTATTTTTATGTAGTATCTTCATCCTGTTTCTGTAGCTTCAACAACGTCTGAGGGAGCTATTGATGGATTGAGTAATGTGAATGACTTAATCCTAATGACAACTCTGGTGGTCTAAGTGGACTAGCTTATGTGATATTATTAGTTTAATTCAGATTTGATTACAATATGAGATGGCAGGAGAATCTAAGTTCTGTTTTCTTGGCTGTTTTAGGACAAGAAGTGATAAATGTTTAAAGTAATTTTGCTAAGCTGTTACAATTCCTATGAGAAATAGGAGGATGTCTTTATAGAAATTTTTTTAAAAAGTATTATCTGGCACCATAAGTGATGAAGTGTATCGCTTATGTGGCACGTATATTTAAAACGTAGTAGTGAATGACTTCAGAAGACCAAGAAATTGAAGTCAGTTAGCAACTCACCAGGAACAACTAGTTAAAAATACTAATTTTCCTGCAATTGGTTTCAAGTGTGAATGAGCAGTAGTAAATAGAGAAATAGAGTTGCTGAAATCAATCTTATAAAACCAAAGCGGTTATTTGATTTCTGTCAATCCTGCGGGACAGGTAATGTGCTGGTGATGATCTGTCTTTTGATAGATGTTAATTTCTTTTAAGTTGTGTTTTGGGTTTTTTTGTTTGGGTGTTTGGTTTGGGTTTTTTTTTTCCACTAATTTATCACTTCATAATGTATTTCTTAAATTTTCTGAAATGGGCAAGATTTACGTTGCTTAAAAAAGTCCAGAACAAACCAGGAGCCCTTATCTGGATTTTGAAACTTGCCTGTCTCAGGCCATCCTTGGGAAAAGTTGATGGATGCAGCTGGAACTGAGAGAGTGGCTGAAGTTCCAGAGGGAGCTCCTCTCGTCACCTCGGCACGTGTGTGGCCTCACATGCCTCTTCACAACCACCAAGAAGATTCTTCAGTTCATGCATGTCCAAAGGGAGCTTCCAGTTTATTTAGATATGGGGACAGCATCCCAATGTAAAGTTTCAGAATAAGTTCATTTAACTTGGGCTTAGCACCACAAAGAAGGTGTGGATGTCCGAGTGATGCAGTGCATTGATTTTTTTCAGATGGGAATGTCAGTGCTTTTGCTTGTGTGCAGTCATTTGACTGCAAAATTATCTCTTATAAACCAGCATACTTCAAAGCAGTTGGAATCTGCACCACCTCTGCTGACTCTTGTGGAATTGATGAGTGCCAGTACAGTCTGTTGACTACTGCTGGGTAGCAGAATTTTTCTTCTCTTTGAGAAGACAAGGAAGTATAAAATATGAGCACATGTCATCTAAAGGGAAATTTGATAGTGATGCATTTTTTCTCAAGTTTAATCTCTTTCTGTTTAGTCCAAGATTTGTTTTGGAATATTTTAAAGTCCTTTTCCTGGAGAGTGAAGGATTGCACCATGTCCTCTTTTGAATTTAAGCAAATGATTGTGGCAAATTAGGGAAGTTCTTCAACACCACAATAAATTGCAGTGTAAAAAGTTTTAAAAAATGTTTTATGCCTTTGTAGTTAATTTCTGGTGTATTGTCTGCTATTCAGCAAGTGCTGCTTGGGATTTCCCCTTAGTCCTGCTGCTTCTCTGTTGTTTCTAGTAGGTAAAAGTAAGCATTTTGAAAGCACAGACCATTTGCTACCTATCCCAAATATGTAGGCACTCCAGCCTTCCTGTATCTTTGTTAAATATCTTGAATGGAATTTAAGGGAGAAACAGGTAAAATCTTATTTTTGCAGTCACTAGTTCTGATTAGGTTTGCAGACCAGGACTTTAAAGCTATATATCCTGTTGTCTGCGGGTTTTTAGTTTGTTTCTCAGATAGATACAGAGTTTATTATCTGTGAAGAAACACAGGGCATACCTTGAGACATTGACAGCTATACTACCAAAGGGCTTATGTTGAACTTTGTCTTCACATAAATATAATGCCTTTTATATCTTATAACTTTATCCAAACCCTTTGAATCTAATTATTACATAGTCAACATGTAATAGCAAAGTACTGGTTTGCATCCTACAGCAGTGGTTGTGCATTATAGCAGAGTGGTTTTGGGGTTTTTCGTTGCTGTTGGGTAGTTTCTACTTTTGGTTTTCGCTGCGTCTGGCAGTTCCCGATTACTAGAAAGAGGATGCGCCATGCGAGCCCACTTCCCTTAGCTGGAAATGAGCCTCTTCAGTTGCTTTATAGATAGCTCAGCTTTACCAGAGAGCCACACCTTTACTTTTTAGTCATAAAGTGCGTGTCGTGGAAAATATGCTTCCCGGTGTGTAATCGTTTTAGGAATAGGCCTGCACATAAGTAGTCTTTCAATGGAAACCTGTGGGACTTAGAAAAAGTTATGCAACAGAAAATTAATAGAGCTAACATATAGAAATATTGTTATTTTAATAGCACTTGGGTATCCATATGAGTGCTTAGTTGTTTTGGAGTTTCTGAGAAATTAATTGTACATTAAAACTTACTCAACCGTGTGGTTTCCTTTTGAGGAAAACTTGCAGTTTGCGTTTGAATGTGAAACGCTGCTGTTGAAGTAGGTGGGTGAAAATTCATAATGTGCTACTCCAAAGCTGAAATAATTTTGTGTTTTCTAGAGGCTTTGTTAAATTGTAGGATGTTATTTTAAGGTGGCAGTGCCAGGAAGACGTATTCGTGCCTTGAGCCATAGAAATCACAGCCTTAGGGTTTGTCTGTCTTCTGATCTCCTCTTGACATCCTTCTACTGAGATTTTATAAATACATACCCGGTGTTACATTGGGTAATTTGTGCTTAATTTCATGACTTTGCAGTATACTAAGCAGTTTTCTTTTATGGGAAGCTACTCCACCTTACAAAGCACTTGTACAATAACACCTCTACATGTTTTCATAACCTAATCAGTTTCTACAGGAGCTGGTCAGCTGGGTGAGACAAGGCAGGACTCTAGACACTCATGGAGAAAGCCTTATACAGAAGGAGTGTAAGACCTATTAGAAAATTAATGTAAACGAAAGGAGAGAACCCAGCGAATTCCTTGGTCTCCTGTAGGCCTTCTGCGTTAGGGTTAGCAAGGCCTGTCTTTCTTCTGAGTTCTATTAGTTCTGTTTCAAGTACTCCCATCTTTGTTAAGCGTGCCCATGATTTTGGACTTCGACATTTACCTTGCATAGGCATGGCTGTACATTTGCACTGGGCTCGTAGGCTGCTTGACTTCTTGTCACTGTGAGTTCCCCTGAAGTCCTGTGAGCATGTGCCACCTCTCAACTTGTGACAATGGGCTTCTGCCTTTACCGACCATACCATCAGGTGAACTGGCTGTAACTCAAGTTAAAAGAACTAATCAGCTGGTCAGTTCAGTTTCTTTGAGCTGCTGGGTTATTATTTCCCTGCATGGCTGTTCTCATTCAAGCTGGGCTAATTCAAGACTATACAGGATAACTCTGCAGTGAAGATGTGTTCAGTCCTAGTTGCTGCCTTTCTTTTTTTTTTTCTTTTTCATTTTTTCTTGCTGTCATTTTCATACGCAGGTGTTTGGGGCTGGGGAGAGAGAATATGAATTAATCTCCCATGTACTTCTGTCCAACGTGATCCGGGCAGAAAAAGCATTTGCACATCAAATAAGAAAATGTTCAAAGATTGTTTACCGTGTAGTGGCATCATTTTCTAGTAGTGAGAATGGGGTAGTTGCAAGGGAGTAACCAGTAAGACCTTATCTGTGTTTTTTTCAGTGGCAATGTGCCTTTTTGTGAATTAATCCTCATAAATTATTCATTAATCTTGTGCTTTATGGTGAATTCATTCAAGGTATCATTATAAACACGGATGATTTAAGGAGATTCTTCTAGGGTGAAGAGCAACTCTATTCCTTTATTCCCTGAAGCACCTAAATGTTGGAATTTCTCCTTTAGTTTCTTAAAACTGATTATTAACTGTTTTCAAATAGTATGCAGGCATGGCTCAATTTGAGCAGTGTTGTACTGATTTCTTTACATGAAATGCAAGGTATGCACTGGTTCTGAATAAAGCTGAGTGAAGGACCAGGCGGTGGCAGGGAGGCAGGTGCTTTCCTCTGGACACCCACCTTGCCAGCACTGTGGCTGGAAGTAGGAATCTTTGCTTTTAATTTTTTGGTACTCTGTTTTGTGGACAAATGGTGGCGTTAGTTGGGTTGTTATCTTTTTACCATCCCTATGATACTACAGTTCTCCTGAAGGAAAGCAAGGGAGGTCTTCCAAGCTTTCAGCAAATGTCTGAGTGCTGGATTTAAACTCCCTTATTGCCCTTATGTGGTTCTTCTTGAAATGTTAAATCTGTCTCAGAAAAAGCAAAGAATGTCTTGGGAAAAGGAAACAATGCTACTTGTGTTTCCTGTACATTTAATTCCTTTTTGTATTGCTTTTGCTGTAAGATTCTTATTATCAATTGGCAATAAATTATGTAAGAATGTGGGGAGGCGGGAGGTTAGATGCTGCAGTTTACTAGGGATTTGGTCCCGTAATCTGATAAATGGGCTTCAAAGTAGGTTTGGGCAGTAAAAGGTAAAGGATATTCTGCATCTTTAAATCATTACTCAGTTTGGCACATTTCAGCAAAGTTGTAATTTTCTGTGAGGGAAAAGTCCAGGTGTAAAATACTGGGGAATGTTATATTTGAAGAGTAGCTTACACTGGAAATATTATCTTGGTGACACTTTCGCAACACCTTCCATGTCAAACCATAGCTGTTAATCTCTCTATGCCACTTTTAAAACATCATTTGTTCAAAAGCACGTGAAGTGGGCAAATGACTTTACTGGAAGAGATCTGTGCAATAATGGATAATATTGCTTATTTTAATTATTTTTAGCTATAGTCTGTTCCGGAAAATTCAGTTGTCCAGTCTTTCGTCAAATTGTTATTTGGGGAGCTTTGTTGGATAAGCCATTGCCTAGTAGCAACCAGAGTATCTGAAAAGTTGGAGGGGTTTTTTTATTTTTAAATTATTTTATTTCCCCTTGGTGTACTTCACTGTGTAACCATCAAGTTGCCTTCCTGCTTGCTGAAAACAATCAGAGGCATGAGTCCGAGGGGTTCCAGGTTCCTCCTCTGATTGACAGGAAACCAGCACCCATTTTATACAATAGTTAAAACTTTATAAAGACATATGGTGCAGGAAATTCTTTTGCTGTGTGTGTAGGTATGGCATTTTCAAACTGGAAGTGTTGTTCTGACTGTTTCACCGGTAGTGGTGAGTTATATGAGGCCACTTCCATCTGCAGAAAGTCTGTTTCACTTGCTTGTGGTTCTGGGGCTCATTCAAACCCTCTAAAACAAAATAAAAGGAATGGATGTAATAACTTCTTTATGGAAAAGTCATAAAAAGCTACAGGGCCGTGTAAACAAATTGAGTCATTTACAAGATGTTTAAGTGATGGATATTCAGTCCAAATTCAAAGGTGCAGATTTGGTTTTACAGTCATCTTGACTGAATTTTGCCCTCAACAAGACTTTCTTCTTTCTGCCAGGAATGCCTTTGACACTACAGATGACAAATTTTCAGAAACGGTGTTTTCAAACATTTCAGTGCCTTCAGAGCAAAGCCGAGAAACAGGAGAACAATTCGGTAGTATGACTTGATCTTTCTCTACCTGAATGAGAGGCCTTTCTTAATCTGGGTGGTTACACTGTAAAGCCATAGTGGAACTTTGTAGCATTCCCCGGGAAAATAAAATAAAGTTTCCCTTCTGGATTCAAACATGCCTGAACTAATTACAAAGCAACCGTTTTGGCTCTCCTCACTGTTCGTATAAATGGGTTTGCGCAGAGCAGCAGCGACTGTGGTCCAAGTTAAACTGCGCCAGTCACAGAAACTTCTGTCGGGCCAAATTGAAGCGTTGAACATATCTATGGTGCATCAACTCACAAGGCCCTTGTGACTCGTTTCATCATTGATCAGAGGGCACTGAAAGAATGGAGAGGAAAAGGGGCTAACTAATACTTTTGCATGCTAAAATACATTCTGTAGGTTATTTATATGCTTCAGTGTAAATATAAGCTTATGTATGGGCAATTCTCTCAAGTTTGGGCAAGGGGCATTGGTGTTAGCTATTGTGGGGTACCTGTCTTATGAGATATGGTTGCTCAGCTCTGCTATTACCAGTGCAACTTCCACCACCTTTCATTACTGTTTATGCTCCAAAATCTGCAGATCACTTCAGAATGAAAATAACTTTACTCAGTGCAGGTTTGGAGTTAGCTGTAATTAACTGCACATGGGTGAAGCTACCTATTTGTATATGCAGTGCTAAATAATGAGCTGTTGACTCATCTTTTAGATGTTTGATACCGTGCCTGTGAAAATGATAGCTGTTTCTTGGGAAGTGTGTATGTGATTGTACAGTATCTGTTGTCCCTCAAAAAGTGATTCAAATTAATATTGAATTGTACAGTGTTGATTGTAAAAGGTCTCTATTTACATTATTAGCAATCTGTGTTTTAAAAATACAGTTTCCAGGAATGGTCTATCTTAATATCTCAAAGCTTCAGTGTCTTACTGCTTAGCATGTCTGTTGTAACACAGGGAGACCCGTAGCTGCAAACATTTCTCTTGCCCGTGTAACTATAGTGGACTTGAAAGTGAAGTAAAGCCTCATAATTGAGAGCTAACAAGTAATGGCTCCAAAACAAACACGATTTCTAGACAATGAGAAGAAACTCTTGTATATGACCTTATCTAAATGCTACTTGTAAAAATGTGGCTAAGGATTCTTTTTGGGCTTGTTTTCTTTTCTTTGTGTTGTTCAAAACCACCCAGCCTCCAGGAGCACTGCATATCTATAGTCAGACTAGAGTCTAAAACTTGAAATAAGCTAAGCACTCACTGGATTTCTCATAGTACTTGCTGGTACAGGAACTCACAAAGTACTTGCCTTTAGTGCTAATGCAGACGTGTAGTTATTTCTTCTGAAGTGGAGATTGCATGAACAGTATCATTACCGCTAAGGGTCTTTACCAGTAGAGTCTTTCAGTGATCTTTACCTTTTCTCATAAGATCCTTTATAAAGATTGTCATAAGATGTCAAGAACAGCCACCCTTTTGGTTTCTTCATTTTTATTTTATATCTGTTCCCAGCATCTACCAGAAGTAATATGTGTGTGGGCAAGTGGGTGTCCTAGGCAGAGTCCAAACAGGGCTGGCAGAGATATTTTGAAGCTCACTAACATTGCAAGAGAGACCACTGAGATCATCTTCCCCCTTACCTAACACCTCAAGAGTGCCACACCTTGGTAAGGAGAGTGTACCAGTAGAGAGAGAGAGCTCTGTTACTTAAATATCTACCTGATTTGCAAAATTATCTTACTGCTTGTGGGGGAAAAAATGGTTTTGTACAGTTGTCAAGTAGAAATACAAACATGTTTGTAAAGTGCACGCTTCTCTTGTCAGCAAGAATCTTACAAAACTCTGGCCTAGTTAGTCAAGATACATGTGAAGGTACAGTGTAATGATAATACCTAATGAAACAGTTGTGATATGTTTCCATATTGTTCTTTTAACTTAATTACTTTACCAAAATTTGGACCTGGTTAGTTCTTTGCATTAAGGAAAGAAACCCATCTTATGCCTGTATGTAACGCTATCCTTTAGTTTTACAGGATCTGTAGCTTCTCTTTGAGATTAAGTTTGAGAATTTACAACATTATCCTTAAGAATTCTGTTTCAGGGCTGGATCAATGCCCTTGCATAAAGTTAACGTCTCTTGAAAAAAAACCCAAATCTTGTTAATGGTTCCGATTCATCTGAAACAGTTTAAAATATCTCACCATAGAATGGAGGCTCAGTTTTCTTATGGAAAACTTTAACAGCACAACATTTATTTCTAGCAGCAGTTGCTTAATAGATGGTCTTTAATTACTCAAATTTATAGTTACATGCACTTGTTTGTGGTTTATTTTGACACTTTTATGTATGTGGATGCTTAATGTGTGTTTTTTTCTAATTCTGTTTATTGAGATATACTATTGGTCTAGATTGACTTGTTCAGATTTTTTCAATTTCAGGAAGTACTTGGTGCACTTTATGTTCAGTATTTGCATTTCAGATGAGAATATGTTTTCTGTAGCTTTTTAAAAGCAAGAATCTCTTGTTTTGAGTTGGCTTGGGCAAGCAGCGGTCATTATTGGAGCTAAAACTATTTTGACTGTAATACAGTGCGTTAGCAATGTGTTAAACAGGTCCCCAAACATTCAATAAATGAAAAATTGTATAGTTTAAATAGTAATCTTGTATGTGTATATGAAGCTCAGCTAATGCTAGGTAACATGACAAATAATATTTACATTTCACTTTCATTTTCTTGGTTTGGAAAGAGTGTTCCCTGCTCTTCTACACGTCAGCTATTCTTACATTCATTTAATTCCAGGCAATTGGGGCTGTTGAACATGTGGATCATGGCCCAACATGCAGCTTGGATGTGTCTGATATGCTCCACAGAGAGATAATGTCACATCTCTGTGGCTGCAGCTGGTTCACGCCACCTGGTTTTGGAATGTGCATGTGCACCCAGATGTTGCTACTGAACAGAATAGAGTAGCTATTGACTTGAGTCCTGTCACCGCAGCCCTTCTTCAAGATCTTAGAAGATAACTCTGGAATATGTTTTTTTGGTTTTTTTAAATTAATAGTGTTATAAGTGAGCCATGTATAAATGAGTCGCGTTCCCTTGGCTGGCATAAGGTTTCAAGGACAGCTACAATATAATGATGTTAGGTTTTAGTCACAAGTAGCTGGTTTTTTCAGTTATATTCACTCCTTTCCATCATCATTTTGCAGGATATCCATTACTTAGAAGCTCAAAGTCTACACTAAAAGACATTTTGTACAGTACTTAATATTTGTGCTAATAGATTATATTTCGTTAACTCCTGCTTTAGTCAAATCCTTAATATAAAGACAGGTTTAAACTTGCTGCTTACTGTAATTCATGGTATCCTATGTACTAGTGATTTATTGTATTTACTGTTCCCTTGAGTATGAGTCTGTCCTTATAAATAACTTGTTACTAGCTGACTATCTTTAATCCCTAAACTTCCCCACTGACAGTACTTTGGATAGGTGTAAAAGATGCAAAATTATATTGAGGAGTTATTCACTGAGGTACCCAAGAAGTTTTCAGTGTGTATGAGGGATTTCACTGAAGTTGAGAAGTGATTTGATCTAGTTAATAGGAAAAATTTACATGATACACATTTGCAAGACCAAGCTGTTGTCATTAATTCTAATTTTTGGTTGTCCATAAAATGTGAAATTAAGTTCAGCAATTGTATTCATGTTGCTATGGTGGTTGTGCCTGTCTAGCTATAAAAATCATTTACTGCATGTGAATTGCTTTCTTATCTGAAGAAAAGAAAAAAAGAAAGGAAATTAATAAAGGTGGAAGTATAATAATGTTTATTTATGGAAAGTAGTATCTGAAAGATAAAAGCTAATCACACTTTCATATTTTGAGTATTATTTTCTTTCATAGTTCTCTTTCATTCAGTGCCTTTCCCAAGTTAAGGAATCCAAGCTGTATGTAGAACAAGAGGACTACTAACGCATTTACAGTAAAATATTGATGGGCAGATATGGGAATCTGTGCTGTTGATAAGAATTTAAAAATAATTTGATAAGAACCGTAACAAAAAAACCCCACCAAACTTCTGACATTATTCTGAGGGAGAAATGGTCTTCTCCACAGTTTGCAGAATAGTTGAACAAAGTTGGATGTATTATAACATAGGGAAGAGGTATACATTGAGAGGTAAGGACAGCAATATGAAAAGGAAATCATTGTTGAAAGCTGTCTATGGAGGGGGGAAAAAAGATGTTAGCAGTAAAGCACACTGCATAAGAACTGTCTTTCTGTGTATCTTTTTTTTCTTTTTGTAGTAGAAGGATGAATAAAAGAGCTCCAGCAGGGTTACCCTTTGATTATGAAATGTGGTTAAATTTATTTTCCATACTGTTGTGCATGAGTATCACATTTTATAAATCTGCTAGATAGATATCACCTGATTTTTACATCATGTAAAGGTATTGAAAAAGGGTGTTTGGAAGATTTTTCACGGTAACAATCAGGACATGAAGCTGTAAACAGCAAAGACTGAAATCTTGTTTTCATACACACTGCAACATACTGGATTGGTTTGTCCTTCTACAGCATGACTGAGAGCTCTTCTTGAGGTGCTGTTCCTTAAAACAAAGGATGTGTGTGATGTTGATGGTGGTTGTTCAAACACATAGGTCTTCATTGTCATTCAGCTGAACTTCTCTAAGGCAAGCCTCTTGCGCATCACTAACTATCCTGAGGCTGGTTTGTTTCAAGCAATATTAAGTAATATTGGTAAGTCATTGCCTTTGTATTTAAGTTTTTAGAGCATAACAATCAGATCAGTGTGAGTGGAGGTTTTCTTTTTCAGAGAAAGACATGAATACCGTTCCATTTTCTCTCTAACTTCACAGTAATCAGAATTCATATCCAGGGAGTGAAGAAAGAAACCGGTACTTTCATCTGTGATAGATTTTTGTGCTCAAACATTCTTCGATGTTATATAAGTATTTATATGTCTGATGAAGTACACATAAAAAAGCAGATTCTTAGGCCTTTTATCAGTATTGAATTCTCAACATAAGCAATTTCTGGTTTACTCCTTGTGCACCAAAATCAAAATGTCAGACATGGCCGTTCAAATTTCTTATCTTTTGTGTGGCTAGTAAGTGCAGTTTCAAGAGACAGCTTTGTTTCAATAATTTTCATTACTTAATGGGAGACCAAATGATAATGTTTTTAAAAATGAAGACCAAAGTATTTAAAAAATTAAACTTAAAGGCGATGGAAAAATCATGTCCCTCTCTGAAAGTTCTCAATATACTTTCTTTCCTGGCACATGCTTATGTTGCCACTAGGAACTTGATCCTTAAAGCAAGAGGAGAGAACGTTAAGAAACTGCGCAATGGCACCTTGGTGCCAAGATAGATTCAGTGCAACCGTATTTTGTTTTTGTTATTCCTGGCACTTTTGGTAAGAATGATTTCATAATGCCTGAAATGCTTCTGAGGAGAAACAAGATTGCCATCAAGACCTCTTTCTCTCTCCCCTCTCTTTCTCTCTTTCCCTTAGCTTTTAAGTATTCATATTGGTTGAGGAGCTCTTTTTAGATCTTGTGTTATACATCACTGTGGTAAGCAGTATTTTTTTTTTCCTGCGTGTAATTAAAAGCACCCCAAATAGGAGGAACAAAATGTTATGCCCTCTTTCAAGACTTGTGTTTACAGTTAAGACTGTCTACCTTTATATACCACAGAGGGGCAATCTTAATGGAAATAAATAACTGCTGTTTGTAGAGTGAAGAGAAGCTCACGAGAAGGTAAACCAAACTAATTACTTACTGAAAATTTTAACAATAGCCGTTTTGTCAAAATGAGCTTTGAGTGTCCATGGCATTGGTATCCTGATAGACACATAGACAGCCAGTTGGTCTAACTTTCTGTATTATATCTTGAAAGTGGCTTTTTTTCGAAAGTAACAAGAGTATCTAATAGAAAGGCATCTTTTATTTTCTTTCTTTTTTTAATTTTTTTTTTTAAATTTAATTTATGATCTCTCAAAAGAAGGGCAAACTTGGGCCTGATTTTATTTGTGATTGAAAGCTGAGTCCTCGTTGTGATGCACCAAATGACTATAAAGTCAGTGGGTGGTTTGGTTAAAGAGGGAGTAGTGGAAAACAAGTGCATTCCTGTGGTATGACGATGGGAGAAGGAAAATGAAGTAAAATAGATGCAAGGGGAACCATTTTGAGGCTGTTGGAAAAACAACGCTTTAGCCTTAATGAATTCTGCATTTTTGGGTTTGTGTGTGTTTGTATGTGAGGTTTGGGGTTTTTTAAATAAACTGAGCCCTAAGGGAAAAGGGTGTGATCCAGACACAGTGGTTACAGTATTGATTTTTGAGGAGAAAGGTTAGCAGCTTGCACCTGCCAAAAAGATTTCGGTCACAGATGGTTAGATGTGGATTTATATATGGATGGGGAGAACAAGAGGAAGAGGGGCTTTGGTAATTTCTCTGTCTCTTAAAGCCAGGAGCCCCTGGAATCATTTCTTGCAGAAATAAAAGTTACAATGGCCAACAAGAGGCTTTCAGTCCTCAACTAGCATCGGCTTTCTCTCACAGTTAGAGAAGTGGTAGAGGGAAGGATCTTGCATGTAGCTGGAGTGGTCTGTGATGAAGCTCCTGAAAACGGAACCAAAAAAAAAAAACACCAAAAAAACCCAACCAAAACCAAATAAGTTCTTCTCTCCAAGATCACTTGATTACAAAGAATATAGAATCATAGAATCACAGGGTTGGAAGGGACCTTAGTAGATCATCTAGTCCAACCCCCTGCCAGAGCAGGGCCACCTTAGAGCAGGTTGCACAGGAACGCGTCCAGGAGGGTTTCGAATGTCTCCAGAGATGGAGACTCCACCACCTCCCTGGGCAGCTTGTTCCAGTGCTCTGCCACCCTCAAGGTAAAGAAGTTCCTCCTCATGTTGAGATCGAACTTCCTATACTCAAGTTTGTGCCCGTTACCTCTTGTCCTGTCACTGGGCACCACTGAAAAAAGCCTGGCCCCGTCCTCCTGACACCCATCCTTTAAGTATTTATAAGCATTGATAAGGTCACCCCTCAGCCGTCTCTTTGTAGACTAAAGAGACCTAATTCCCTCAGTCTTTCTTCATAAGAGAGGTATTCCAGTCCCCTAATCAGTCCTATGCTGCACCCTCTCCAGCAGTTGCCTGTCCTTCTTGAGCTGGGGAGGCCAGAACTGGACACAAGATACTGTACACATAATCAGATCGTTTACTCAAAGGACCAAGCTGTTTATGTTACTGCTACCTTTTGTAACAAACAGCAGAGAAATTCCATAGGAACACTTGTTAGAAAAGAATTACAATGATCAGATCCAAACTAGAACATGTGTTTTTTTAAAAAAAAGAAAAGCTTCCAATCAAACATTTGCCGTCTTTTGCAAATAATTTTCTCCAGATCTTTTCCATGAAAGTATGAAAGGTATTGACGATTTTCACCTAGGTAATGTAAAGAAGTACTTTCTCTGCAGTGTAGAAAGAGAGACTACTAAGGTGCTGTCTTCCGCGGTTCCACAAATATGGTCTTGAAATGGAAGTGACAGAAGCAAGGTAGAAGTAATAATATTACATAAAAATTAAGAATGTCTTTAATCAAACAAGATCCAACTCAAATATGCTTTATTCTCTGACAATTGTGTTTGTGTTTTGCTTTTAAGATGGGTGTCCTGGTCTTAAAATTCTTGCTGCTCTGAAATTTCCTTCCCTTCCAGAACTGAGGTCTTCTGTATTTAATTCAGCTTTCCTGAATTTTCTTTCTTTTATAGAGAGAGTAACCAGTTCATTGGTTCTGCGGACACTTTTTTCTTTACTTCTTCAAATGTCTGTTTACAAATACTGGTTCAAATAAGCAATATTACATTCAAAGATATTGTGGCCAGAAAAATAACTCTCCAAATAACTTCAGATACTTCACCATCTTTCTTACAGTGGAAAAAATATTTCTATGTTGTTTATTTCTCAGGCTTGATGTGATTCTGTTTTCTTTCCATAGCATTTTCCTATACACATGAATTACATAAAGACATCATTTAAAAATTTTAACATCTTAATCAAACTGCAGAGGGTTACTTAATGATGATCTGTAAGAATGTATTTGTTATTCTGTTGCCCGGTCTTACACAACTTTGGATATATTTTAGTATTGTTTGGGATCTTTACATGAAAAATATGACTAAATGTCTGTTTCATTTTTATCTTATGGAAACCATAGGAAGAGAAGCTGTAACAATTGTGGCACTGGGATTTGAAAGCACAGCTGAAATCTTTAACAAGTAGAAGAGAAAGACAACAGAGTTATGGGCAGCTTACTGCCCCAGTTACAAAGCTCACTCAGACATGACTCCTGTTTACCAAGACAATTTCAGTTAAGAATTATTAAATTGCCTTCTAAACCTCAAAATTTTTAAAAATGTAAAACTTTACATCTCCATGGCTTAATTAGTTTATTAAATATTAAGCTGAGGAGAATTCAAGAAAATGATTCTTGATTGTACTCAAAAAGAAGTGCTTTGTATTTGAGATGAAACAATTTTATTAAAGGTAGGCAAGGCGAGGTAATTAAAGATATGGAATAATATGTGCATTTTTAATATCATCAATGGTAATGAGGCCAAAAAGAAGAGATAAGGTTAAGTGCAATGCTGTGATCTACAATACTGTAGATTAAAAGAAAGCACTAGTTATGTAGCCTGTGTGCCAGGGCAACTCCCTGAGAAGTATCTAGAAGATAACAGCAGCCATTCCAGGCCAAATGAAAGGTCTAGTTAGCTCAAGGTGTTGTGTGTGACAGTACCCGTTAAGGAATGTAATGATGATTCCCTGATCTATTCTCTTGCCTTCTAGCATTTTAGTAGTCAGATTTATTTTTTTTTTTTTTTAAGATGCAGACAGAATTTTGGAGTTTGGTAGCCCAATAGCTTTTTGAAATCCTGCAAACTTCTGCTATCTACAGCTTCTAATAATAAGAAAGCTTACCCATGTGATAAGTATCTTCTTTGGTTGTTTCACGTGTACTATTGGATCATTTTATTCAGTATCATCTAGTTCTTTGTTTTTGCCTATGATTTTTAGATTTGACCTGCTATTGTGGAGCCTCTCCCGAGACCTGCTCCAGGCTTTGGATTTGCCACGTTGTTCTCCTGTATAGTGTATGTCTATAGTAAATATGCACATATGTATGCGTGTGGGTATAGGAGATATGAATAAAAATGCATATTAGGTATGTATCTGTTCATATTCCAAGTATCAAAAGGTATTGGCAAGCACTATTAGAGATATGAGTACGCCATGGGTTTGTACAGTGATAATGTGTTCTCTGTGCTACTGCCGCAGGTTCTTAAGATTCAGGTTTTCCTTTTAGCAGTGTAATCCTGTCCCAGTAGGACAGACAGCAGCTCTGCACATGGGAAAGATGCTGAGAAGCTGCTTTGTGTTGTGCTGAGATCTGGAAGGTATGGGACCCACAGTGAGATGAAGCCATAAATTTCACAGGAGCGAGCTGTTTTCATGTTCCACTTCAAGTATATAATTGTTAATATGGGTAAAAGGTGTTGTCATTCAGGTGGTGATTGTAAAAATGGGAAGTAAACTTTCTTAAGTGTTCTTTCCAGAGCATTAAGTTGGTGTCAAGTGGTGTTCTGTTTGTTTTGGCCTTGGTTTTCTTCCCACAGATTTTTTTTTTTTTGGTTTGTAAACCTTCAGGACCAGAATTTACTCCTCCGTTAGGCCTCTGTCTGAGAGGAGTGGAGATATTTCTTCTACCTTACCAGCCTGTAAAAGGAACAGGTCTAGTTACTGACTCATATAAATAGCCCTTTTCAATACTGCCACTAGCAAATCGCAGCTTTCTGAAGGCAGCATGGAGGCTGTGAAAGCTGTGATCCATCTGCCATTCACTTGAAGGAAGGACACGTACATGTGTGAAAGTTTGTTTTGCATTAGTTCCAGAGAAGTTTGGGCATCGTAATGACAGTTAATTGTCCTTGACAATTATTTCAGCTCCCCAGCTGAAGGGGAGCCTGACCTAGAAGAAAGCAGGTTCTTCAGTGTAACCTACAATATTTAGATCTTGCAAAGGAGTTACTAGTCTCCCATCCTTTTCCCTACCCTCTTTCTGACCTGCATTTCACTTTTAAGAAAGTTTGTCAGTCAGTTTCACAGCTAATGCTGTATCTTTGCCTAGTTGTGTATGATGGTGTCGATTTCCCCTCCCCACTCTTTTTAAACAAAATATTTGCTAGGGTTTTTTGGTTATTTTTAAAAGAAGAAAAACATATCCTTCAGAGGACCAGATGTGTCACCTGAATGTATCTTTCTAGTTTCTCTTGAGTCAGCATTTGGATGCCATTCTGCAGTTAGGAATGTGGTTTTTGACTACAATCAAAATAAAAAATATTTTTTCTTACAAAATTATATTGAAGAGAGAACTCTGGCTTTTGTGCTCTGAAGATCTGGTTATTATACACGCAATAAATAACATCTACTTAATCGGTAGTCCTCATTAACCTCATCAGGTAAAGGTGACAATATAAGCACTAGGTTGTAATGGCTACTTGTTTTCTGGTAGTATTTTTTAATTCTGCAGTCTTAGAATTAATGTTGATGACATGGCACTATTATGTTTAAATTGTAGAACTGAAAGTCAGCTTTAAATTTACCCTGGGAAGTTACTTGATAAGCATTTTTGTGTCTGAGATGACTTACAATAAATAATTTTCAAGATTGCATTCTATGTTTAAAGATGGCCTAGCAATTGAAGTATAAGTTGTCTTGTTTTGCCTTTTTTTTCTCCCTTTAATGGATTCCTACAGGAGGAATGAACTCTGAAGTTCATGAACAGCCTAATGTGTGCTCCGCTGAATTTTTTTCTTTGTCTTTCATAGTATTGGATGACCCTGTTAAGTAAAGCCTGCAGTGGTCCAAGCCTGGTTTTTCATGGACCATCTGAACAGCAGGGACTGGTGTCCCTGAGGATGATGTCAGTGTCCTTCTGCTTGCCAGCCATTCTTGTCTGAGGCAACCCCTTTCTGAGGGAAAAGGTGCTTGCTGTGAGATCTCCTTCTTGATTGCTGCTGGATCCAATACTGATCACCTGGGCCTTTTTCCTCCGTCTCCTATATCTGCCTTAGGAGGGACTAAAAGTATTGGGGAGGAAAGAAGAGAAATGGATGTTTGGGGCACATAACTGAAAAACACTTCTAAATACGTTTCATATTTTTCTTTATTTTGAGAATATTATGTGGCTTTATTCACTAAAATAATTAGACTTTTGCAAAAATATAGGCTAAGTGATACCATGCTAGGTGAAATGTAATAGAAATCTCAGATCAAGTTGCTAGTACTTCCTTTTCTGGCTTGCTTTCAACTGTGCCTGTGAGCGCAAAGGAATGGCATGTATTTATACATTTGTAAATAAGATCCCACACATTTTCCGCTTGAGAACATGCACTCAGACCTTTTATGGTCAGGAAGGGGTGTTACCCTCTGTCTGTGAGCTACCCAGAGAACTACACATTTCCAAGTATGCAGTTCAGAAATTTACAGATAATACTTTGTAAATTTGAGTTTAAATAGAGCAGTTTGAGGAATTTAAGGCAAAAAAGTAATTTTTCTCTTTTTCCACTAAAAATATACTTTAGGATAAACAAACAGGATTTTAGGCCTATGTTCTTGCTCAGCTGAATTAGCTCATTCAGTTTTACTTCTAAAAATAACAAGCTCTCATAACTATGTTTCTTCTTTTCACAATGTCTCTTTAGCAAGAGAGATTCAGTTAACAATGGCTTATTAGGGTATCCAGAACTTACCCAGAACTCTTTCTGGTTATATGGATATTCAGAGTCAGTTGATCATAATGGATCAACATACCGTAGCAATAATATTCTTAGAATAATTGATTTTGTGGGGATTTTTTGTTTGTTTTGTTTGGGGTTTTTTGGGGGGGTTGGGTTTTTTTGTTTTTTTTTA
The DNA here is from genome assembly GCA_013400135.1 of Rhinoptilus africanus. Classification (NCBI taxonomy): domain Eukaryota; kingdom Metazoa; phylum Chordata; class Aves; order Charadriiformes; family Glareolidae; genus Rhinoptilus; species Rhinoptilus africanus. The sequence continues at coordinate 24,655 of VXBO01011679.1, read as the reverse complement.
AAAGCCCTACCTAGGTGACATGAAAATATTTCAAAAATAGTAGCTGCTGTCAGGTCTATTATTGCACTTATCAAAGAAATTTCTGATTAAATTTACTGATATTCAACCCCATAAGATGGATGCAGAACACTTAAATGTCACTGCTATTAAAAAGTACAGTTGTATTGAGTAACATAGCAGGCACAAATGCAATGGTTTACTTATGAAGCAATTTAGCTGCAGCAAGCATAATAAATATATTATCTTTTATGTGAAATGGTGAATTGTTTTCAGGAAACTGCAGTGTGCAATACAAAATATGTGTCCAGGTAGGGTTTAATTTTCCACCACCTGTATCAATTCTGATCATCAGACCTTTGAAGACTGCAAATAATCTGAAGCTGGACAATTTGAAACACTTGAAATATGCCACAAGAGTTATAGCTTTTTTAGCTCTTAAAAAACTTTCAGTATTTATGCCATGATGCACACAGTACTCCACTCTGGCTTTTAAAATGTCTTAAATAGCTTTTTCTGTTAAACCAGTTGTTGCTGCCTTCACATTAAGCAGAAAAAACTCTAATACTTGCTGAAAGAGAAGAAATAATGCCTACAGAAAGAAGAATTAGCACTTTTTTATTACTAAAAGGACTAGGTTTCAATATTTTCACTTGGTTTCCCAAAGATACATTACACTGAAAGATGTGAGGCCTGCCGTTGAAGTGTTTTTCAATTTCTGGCCTGTTTAATTAAGTCAAAATATAATGTTCATCTTGCTGTGATTTTAGAAATGGTGTTATTATGGTATAAGTGGCAAGAATGTATTTTGAATTATAGTGTTTTTATGCATTTTACATATTCAGTTACAATTCAAGATAAGATTAAAGTGTTTGGGAAGCTTAGAATCATAGAATCATAGAATCGGTGAGGTTGGAAGGGACCTTCAAGATCATCAAGTCCAACCATTAACCTGCCCTGACAAAATCCACTTCTAAACCATGTCCCTAAGCACCTCATCTACCCTTTTCTTAAACACCTCCAGGGGTGGTGAATCTACCACCTCCCTGGGCAGCCTATTCCAATGTTTAATAACCCTTTCAGTGTAAAAATGTTTCCTGATATCCAATCTAAACCTGCCCTGACATAACTTGAACCCGTTTCCTCTTGTCCTATCCCTTGTCACCAGGGAGAAGAGGTCAGCCCCCATCTCTCTAAAACCTCCTTTCAGGTAGTTGTAGCTTGCTTTGTTCTACTGAGAACAGATGAATTGTATGTGATAGCCAGCTCCTTTTCACTTAGGCTGCCTTTGGTCCTTTCACTCTGCAAATGCAGAATTGGTGCATTCTGCAGTTTACATCACAGAAGTCTAAAATTGCAGTCAGTGGAGAAGTCCATAAAGGATTTTGCTTGAAATTTTGAAGGGGAATGTGTGCAAGTTCTCTGAATCAGTCCATACAAGGAGGAATTCAGACAAGAATTCAAGTTACCTTTCAGATGCTTCAATATTATATGGAGCTTTCTCCCCAGGGTAATATTCTTGCATTAGCCCGTATATGTGTAACCTTTGGAAACATGTCGTAAAACAGCTCTCAAGAGGTAGTATATGTATTTATTAGTTTCTTGCACAGCCAAAACTCTTAAGTTTTGTGGTTCTGTAGTTTTTTTCCTTAATAAGGAATAAAGAGTTGGCTGTAAAATGAATTTTTTGGGGTAATGTCACTAGAGGTTTATTGAACAGGAAAAAAGAAAGTGGGGGGAGGACAGAGAAGTGATGATATGACACACAAGAAGAATGGATTTGTTAAAATCTATGCTATTGGTCCTTTACTTGCAGGTGAACTTTCACTTGCCACTTGCCATATCTTGTTTATGGAAGTAATTAATGTTCTCGCCTAATTTACAAGTGTGGGAGTCAGGAAATTTTTATTAGTGAGGAAACAGTTATGTGATCATCTCTTGCCATAAGATGAGCCAAGAAAGTAATTCCTGTTCCAAAGAAGTAAAAATCAGGGGCATAATAGACTTTCTAGAGCACTTTGTCAATTTAGCTCTTCATTACTTTTTGTAGGTTTAGAAATCCCAGTGCCACTAGTTAATTAGTGGCGTAATCCTGAACTTTGCTCAGCCAGAGGCAAGCAAAGCTATTACTTAAGTGGAAATAAGCGAGCAGGATTAAAACAGAGAAAACTGGACCTCAAGGGGATCAAGTGTATTCATAGAACTCCATTGTTGTCACTTAAACTGTTTAATTATTTCTTGATTCACAGGGTATGCCGTGTGTAATTATCTGGAGATACAAATAACTAATCTGCAAATTTTTGAGTTAAAGCTGCCTTTTTATTGACGCTAGACTAAATTATGTCTTCTGTGAAGTCTCACTGTACAAACCAGGACACCATTTAGCTATTTTCCTTTTTTCCTTAGTTTTTGTTTCTCTTGTCCCCTCATATCAGATTAATGATCTGTTTTTCCATTTCTAACCTTTTATAATTTTTATTGGTACCTGTTATATGAGTTATTTTCTCTTCCATGTGATTTTTGTAGTAGGTTTTGTTTAATGATGTCATTGCTGAGGGCAGGCAGATGACCCAAGTGACTTCTCAAAGGTCTTATTGATCTCTCTTTCCTGTGATTGCATATTAAACTTGCTCCCCAGTTAGTCATGTATACATGGTATCATGGAGCTAATTAATGTTTTGGGTGAGAACCGTATCTGTGATTTACTAGATAGGAGGTGATTCTCTTGTGTTAGATATAGTGAGCACTTTGATCCTGACCAGGAAGCTCTTCAGTGGGGTTCTGTGCTGTAAGTTCAGCTGTTCCTCAGGTGCTTTGCTAGATCAGGGTCAAAGTGTTGAGTACGTTGTAGGTTCAGACCTATTTCTTCTGACCCAGTGAGTAGCAATGTTTAAAATGTAAAGGTTTGTGTTTTGAAATAGAAACACTTGCATTATACCCACATATTCGAATGCCTCAAAAACTGAGGCTACAAAATAGTAATTTGACCCTGACTACCTGTGCAAAGTATCAGATTGCTCAGTAAACTGGAGAGCCCTGTTGGTTTTGCATCTTATCTGTGCTTTTTTATGGCCTGCATGTAGCATTAGTTGTTGCTCTGAATCAAAGAAAAGAGTGTTTGGTTGCTTAAAGGCCACCTCTTGCTTTGAATGATAATGAAGCAGATGGCATCCTCTGTTACCACTGAAGCTGAAAACGTGGTATACGGAAAATAAAGGAACAACACTCTGCAGTTGTGGAATTATCAATGAAAAGCTCCAAAGACAAAACCTTTCTGTGATTCAAAGCCATGTTAAAAATTCCAATGTCTCTTTCCAGCCTAAGCTTATAGGAAGGCTATATTCATAAGCCTGGGATATTTGTGGGAGCTCTGGTTGTGGTGGCACCAAAGGGTTAAAGTTCAGTATTTATTTTCAGATCTCTTCACCTTTAAAGCAGAAGGTAATTAGTTTTTATGTTTCATGGTTTCTGTTTTTTACATGAAATTACGAGAGGGAAAATTCTTAGCTGTCAGAGCCCTGAAATAGTTTGCACCATCAAAAAAGCTTAATGCAATTTTTGCGATGACTACGTGTGCAATTTTGTTGTTCTTTCCAACAACAATTTGACCTGCTTTTTAGGACAGCTTCAGGATAGTCTTAACAGCCTTTTTATTGTCATTGTGGTTAGTTATCAGAAGTCTTGCACTTGAGTGTGGAAAAGGTAATCCAAAACCTTCCTTAATAACAGGAAATATTTGCCATTTCACTTCCAATACAAAAGAATTCATGTTTGCTGAAAAGCTGAGTTCTTCTAGAGGTCACAATTGTGGAGCTGTTGCATCCTTTGCTTTCACAATTCCTTTCATTTTGTCTGTTTAGAGTCAACCTCTCTTGCATTCCCAGCAGATAGTGATTGGGTTTCGTTTTTGTGGTGTGAATGGCCTCTTTTGGTGTGTTTCGTTTTTTAATAGGATACAGGAAAACGTTACGAAAAAGGGATTTTGAAGCTTTTTGACAGCAAAATTGAAGTACTGATGTTAAACTGAAGAGGTGGGGAATGTGACACTGAGTTTGGGTATTAGTATGTTAGACTCAACTAACCTAGATTTTATTGCCAATTTCATATTTTTAATAGTATTCTAAGTTACTTCTCAAGTTCAGGGCTAAGGTTATACATTTATTAAAATTGTAATGAAACAAGAATATTTTTGGACTGACATAAATCAAAGTTGAAGTAAATTGATGGAGGCATTTTCTTTGTCTGTCTTTGTTAAAGTATACACGGTTCACAGAGCGGGCATGAAAGAAAGGTGGAATTTTGTCGTATTTAAGGCATATGACCTTGGTTTGGAAGTCTACTTCAGTCTCTAGGTTTCCCAGGTTTTTTCTCCTGTGATTCTGGGCTAGGTACTTATAGTCGTTTTTGAGTATCACCTTCACTATTATAAAAAGACTGTCCTATGTTTGCCTGGCAAGATATAATCCAACAGTGGAAATAGCTAACTTCTCTTGATACTCTTCCTATTAGTAGTTCCTGACTACCTAAAAAGATATGCTCATGTGTATATACAGAAATACTCTGCTCCTGGCAAACTGACGTGATGCTTTGTCATCATGAGAGCTGTCTCCAAATTTTACATGATGTGCTGCCAAACTTAAGAGCTGGGCTTTAATTGGGAATCAGACTGTACTTCACGCACATTTACATGAATATGCTTCCCACAAAACACAGTGGCAGTGCCTCTTACTTGCAGTAAAGAAATATGTTGCTCTTTCCTCAAGCTTCACTCATGATGGGAGAGGCACAGGATTTCTTTTTTCTGAGGGATTTCAGAACAGCAGTAACATGGCATTTAAGGATCCCTCCAGGAGTATGTCATCTGATGAATCTGAACACATCTCCGACTGTGTGGAATTGAACCAAGGCTTAAATAGTCCTGGTATTTGTTAAGATATGAGTCTATTCCTTAAGAAGTGGAGTAGCAGAATTGCCTGTTTCTTTTCCTTCCTGTTTTTAAAATAAATGTGCACCTTAGGACCTTCAAAAGGAGGCTGTGCTATGGATCTGTGTAGATCAGCTTTGAGTGGGGCACTAAGGGGTTCGAAATTAGAGGGAGTTCTTTCAACAAAAGAAAAAAAAAAACACAAAAACCCCCAACAACCAAAAAAGCACATCTTCCTTGTTTTATTTTCTCAAGTCTGCTTTAAGTCTTTCTATGGCATACCGATTTGAACTGATGAGGTTGTGTTTCTTTGTTGTTGTTTAAATCCCATTTTTCTTTTCAGGATCCTAATGCAGGTTTCCAGATTCCTTTGGAAATCATGCACCCCGTATTTAGGTATGGCAGCAGCCATAGCATGTTTTTTTAACTTTCCTTTCATATTTTCATTCTGTAAAATTCAGATTTTTGTATGGTTCTTCTAAAAATTGATAATTGTATCTTTTTTAAAATAAACAAACAAACCAAACAGAAAACACTCAAACCACACACACTTGACTGCATTATTTTGGGTAAAATGAAAATCTACACATTTCATTTATATTGTTCTGTAAGCGAATGTTAATCTGTTGAAAGAACAGTCTATACTGAGGAAAGAAAAAGTGCAGATCTGTGGAACATGGCTTTAAGATCTTGTTTTTCAAGGAGTTTATGAAAATATACAGTAGGGTTTATTGTATTTAAATTTTTAGACTTTGATAATTCACTTTTCAGTATTAATAGGTAGACAGTAAGTATCACTGTTGATGGGCTGCATTTTTGATCATCTTATTCCACCTGATAAATTCAAATTTAAGAAAACAGCTATTTTCTAGGCAGAGATGGTTATTTAATTCAGCTTCTTGAATTCCTCACTTCACCATTATTTCTCTTACCCCCTAGCCCCCTTTTTTTTCTCTCTCTTTTTGAATAAAGCCTACAGTGAACTGTAACCTGAGGCCCATTGACTGGGAGATTTCCAGAGGTTGATTTTACAGATGAGCCTTTGTGCTTTATTAAGAACAAAGCTCAAGTACAAAACTTAGAGATTTTTGCCTGTGCGACAGGTAATAAATATAAACACTACCTAATGCTTAAATTTTTTTACTAACTCGGAGACTCAGTATTTGTCTCAAGAATTTTTGGATACTACTATGAGAGTATGAAATAATAATTACATACTTAATATTAGGATGCATATGATACTTTTTAAAGAGGTGTTATAAATGAGAATGTAAAATAATTAAGCCCCCCTCTTGTTTAGACATCTAGTGGAGATAAAGCAGCAAATGTAGTCTTGTTTTTCTGTTGTATGAACATATTGCAATATAATGTATGAGTCTTGTAAACTCACAAACGTAAATTTGGATAAAGAGCATTATATCTTGACAGCATCAGTGTGCATACCAGCTGGAGGACAGACCTATAAAAAGGATGTTCTGGAAGCTGTGACTTGATGGCTTTTCTGGTGATATATTTTCATTCTGCAAAAAAGCATTTTTGGCATTACATAAGTGGAAAGAAACTAGACTGAGACAGTTCTGATCAGGCTTTCAAGATTTTGGTTTTGCAATCAATGTGAAGTTAGAAGCACACCCAGTTCAGTTGAACTCAGGGCTGGGGTTGACTGTCGTATGTTATCCCAATTTAAAGCTGAAATTAATCGCCGGAAATTTTGAAAGGTCAGTGTATATATAAATAATAGTGTATATATAAATAAGAGAGTTGCAACTTCTGGTAAAGGTGATGTGTAACTCCAATTTCCAGTTGTTGCTCTCAAGTTGTCCAGTTTGCCTTGATGTAAATATCATTGATTTCGAAGATAATTCTACATATTGGTGTGTTTTTCTCTTTTGTCTTGTTTGGTCTGTTTTGTAAGCAGAAAAGTGTACTGTTAGTATGATGGTCCTATTAAGAACTGGACCGTGGATAAACATGTAGATCTTCAGTGACCACAGAACTCTAATTGCATGACAAGTATATGAAAAATTGGATTTTCATGTAAGCAAATTGTTGAAGGCCATTATAGCCAAGTTCTCATGGAAGCCATCTATTACATAAACTCATTGTATCATACCATAAAAGGAGAGTTTTCTGGCTTTAAATTGAGGAGATGTTAAACCAGAGAGATAAAGAGAGAGAGATGTAAAATTGAAAAACCTTTTAGTTTATCATCGAAGGCGTGCTGTCGGCGCTAAAATGTTGTGTTGACATGAGAGAAGGGTGAATGTTGTCCCCTGCATGTGAAGCAGTGAAACAGTGTTCCGTTCAACCTTTGCTCTTCTCTATAATAAAACAGGAATGAGACCCTGTTGGGCATGCAGATTTAGGCAGAACCAGCCTCCGATCTGTTGCGTACAGCTTTACACAAGCAGTGTGACCATTCACAGCCTACGGAGTCAATGCCAATGAAATGTCTGGCTAAGCGCTTATAGGATCAGCCTTAACATTTAATTGCTAAACTGGTAAATCTTGATCATATTCTATATCTGCGTATCTAGAAGATACCTCATGTGGGCTGTGCTTTGTAAGATCATGTCTACCCTACAAGTTTAGGCAGTAAGTGAAGATGCAGTTCAGAAGGCCTGCAGATCTTAAAAGGTCTGCTGCTACATATGGATTTCTTTTTCCCTACAGGAAGATAAATACACTGAACTGTTATGTTTTGTGCTTCTTGTTAATGTTATTATTACCTTTTCTAAGTCAGTAGGCTTTATAATATGACCAGAGTCCTGAAACCCTATCTTTTGCTAGTGAGAAACCACTGAATAATTAGACCTGATTACAAATTGGACAATGTTTTTGCATGTAAAAAATTAATCGTAGAAGACTCATCTTCCCTCCTGCATCTGTTGTCCTGCCTCACATGTGTCAGCGTCCCATCCCTCCCCTATGTTTCCTGTCTTTCTTTCCTTGTATTATTTTAATGTTAGTTTTATTACTAAAGTTAAGCTCACACAGGTGGTCCTGTCAGGCTGTAAAAGTGGTTGTTTGAGCAATATGAGGAGACCGCCTGAATAATGCTGTTTTTTACGTTTAGGGCTGATCTTGCTTAGAAACCCTCAGATAGGATGTATGCAAGAGAGCAATAAATTATATGTAACTTGTAAAACATTCTGGAATATACATGGGATACAAAATCAGTCAGAAACACAAATTTTCCCATGAGGGATATGTTTCTAAGGTATCTGGTAAATTGCTTCATCAATCTTTGCTGTTTACCTTTTAATAATGGTGATAGTTTACTTTACATATTATTTCTTCGAGTAAAGCTTGTTGAACCGTCCCTGGGATCATGTAACCTGTGGCTGATAGAGTTCCATTTCCAGTCGTAACAGCTTTCCTGGCTTAAAAGTAAAATTTGAAACTTGTGGAGATATAATTTCTATCCCACACATTCACTTTAAGCTGTTGCTTTAATTAATAACACGCTTGATTTATAACATATATTCTGTGGCCCATGAGTTTATGTTTAATATCTATTTTTGCGTTCCTACATTTCTACTGTTAGTGAAGTTTGCATTTTTAAAAATTTACACATTGTGGAAGAATCTATTGGATGTGTTCTGGATGTGCTCTTCTTCATAAACACTGAAAATAATAAGAAATCATGAAACTGTGCTGGTGGAGTGGTCTTGCAACGTAAAATAGTTTGGATGACTGAAGAAACAAGGATAGCAGCCTGCAGATACTGAAAGTCCATGAAACCGGTAACATTGCAGACTTTGCTACTTTGCTTTTATACACAGTGTCTTGTTGCAACTGTAGGTACATCAAGATGCACCTTTGCAGTTGCCTGACAGTGGTGGAGCTTGAGAGATGCAGATTGGGTTTGAAGCTGACACCCAACAGGAAATAAAGCAAGAGATGTTCTGAAGCTTAACTATCCTGAAAAATCCATTTTTATTTTGCTTTTAGGAAGCAGTATTTTTGTTTTGGACATAAAGGTAATAGAATGAGGCCTGGATTATTTTTTTCTTTGAGGGGTGTGTGTGTGTATATATATATAAAAATAAAGCATATATATGTATTTAAAATATTTTAATAGAAAATGCTGGAATGGCAAAACTTGGGGTTTAGCTGATGGTTTTGAAGGAAAACGTTTGAACGGCAGGAACCAAGCAAAGTTTTCAGAAATAACAAACACAATGAAGCGACAGGTGATGTGCAATGTACTACAAATTTTGAGTCACAGACATTTAAATATATGCACATGGTTGAATAGTTCTATAAATATATAAGCACACACAAAACTAGTAATGCTTTTGAAATTAAACATTGTAAACCATTCCATTCCAGATTGGTTACAAAATATTAATCTCGATCCCTGTAAAAGCAGGAATTCACTGAAAGAACATGGACAAATCTTTAGCACTAGAAATCTGAGCAGTGTCCGTGTAGTAATGTGCATGCTGTTTAAATAATCCATGAATTAGTCACACATTTATCAGCTTAACGTTTCCTCTATTCAGAACTTCACACTGGACTGCAAACACTGAATCCCATAAACGCTTTTCCCAAAAGCTAATATGAGAAGCCTGTACTACTACTTTTTTTTTTTTTTTAAAGGGGAAAAAAGGAAAACAAAAAAACCCCTGAAAAATCCAGCAAAATAGCGGAAGGTTTGTTAAGAATATTTTGAACTGGTTTTAAATTTTTATACATCTGCATTAATCTCAGCTTTCAGTAAAGTGCTGTTGTTGCATTACGGACTCCATTACTTGGGATTTAGGCCCGATACTGAGTTGATACGGAAAATGTGAAGATAACTCTTTCCCAGGAAATAAAAGGGTAGGGTTTTTTTTTCTTGTCTGCTGCTCTGCTTGTGTAAGATTGCTCTGTCCACAAAGCAGCAGTTTTACGACTTACATAGCTAAATCCTGTAGTCTGACACAAATAGTCTCATGAGCAATGGCAAGCAAAAAAGAGGTGCAAGTCTGCGCTAGGTATTCACAAAGCCAACTCTCTTACCAGTTGCTGCAAAGATGAGCTCTTCTTTCACTCTGTTTAGGGGTTGTGGTTGCATTCCATGTGCACGTTCTATGTGAGGATGTCTTAATAGCATCAAAAACAGCCTAATGACTTCAGAAAGCCTGCTTCTTCACCAGATAATCAGCACGATGGACTATGCTAAGTTTCAGGCTTAATGAGGTACCCTGAAAAATGTAGATCTCATAATTAACATCTGTGATATAAATCTGCAAAACATGTCAGTTACAATAATGGGTATTTATCTTTTTTGAGCTGGTACTATTGTATTCTGCTCTACCTTCGAAACAGCCCTTCCCTGAAGGGTTTAAATGACAAAGGCCAGAAGTAGTGTCAAGGATGCCTGGCTTAACCTTGCTGTCTCAGCGAGTCACAGTGAACAAACAGCATCCTTGTCACCTTTGCAGAATAAAACATGGAATGACTGTCTTGGTTTGATGCTTTTTTCTTTTTGTGTCATTTTAGAGTGAAAGCTGGTGTTTCAATGTCATTTCAGGCTTAGTACAAGGAAAAAGTTGCAGTCTTTTTGTTTTCTTTTCTTTTAAAATTAATTGTTTGGCTTTCTTCTGAAAGTAACAAGCATGATAATTTCAGTGTCACCCACTGCAACAGTGTCTGTACTACACCTCCTGCTGGTGATGAAATGCTCTGAATTGTGTATACTTTACTATTGTATTAAAGACAAAATTCTGACTTTTGAAACATATATCTCTCTTGATTTTAGGCCGTAGTTCACCTAGTAGTTCACATGTACATGTGAAATTGGAGTTAATTCTCTCTTTGGAAGACGTGGCAACACAAGATTGTGTTCTTAGTTGGCCTGGAAAACCATATTTCACTTCACTGGCATGTGTGTCTTTTCTCTGCTTCCTTAGCTGTATTTCAGAAAGACCACATATTTTTAAAGCTATAAATAACCTCAGACAAGTAGTTTAAAGAAAAACAAAAAAGAAATAAAAAACAAAAGGCTATGATCAAGATGTCAGCTGTGTCCAATGATTGTGGATACAGAGAGCCTGTTATGGTGCCTGCTAAAGTCATTGTGAATCCTTTCCTTGACCCCAGTGAATGAGTAGTCCCGCTTATACTACCTTGGACCTAAGGACTCCCGGATAGGGTATTGCATGGGAAACAGAGACACAGAAAATGTTTCTTGAAAACATTTTCCCATAAAGATCCCAAGGGATCTTTTTAATTAAACAAACCTGGAAGAATAGAAGTTGGCATTTAATCTCCGCATGTGTTGGCTAGCCCTAGGTAGACAGTAGTGTTTAGCTCCTCTTGGTAATGTTGGTGTTGACTTCTTTGACCTGGCTATTGTAATCAGCTGTTTCCACAGCAGAGACACCACATACATCTTAATAACAGGCCTCCTGTGGAGAAGCAGTGGTTGAATGTTAAGTAATGGATTTAATCCCTGCATAAATCTGAAGTTCTGTAGATAAACATTTCAGCTAAAGATTGTGTTATGCTCCAGTTCTGTACTCTCATGCAAACAGGATTCTCTCACTCTGTTTCATGAGGTGTGCGTTTGTGGTGTTCCTCGTTAGAGTGGCCATAGGTCCAATGTTAAGCTACTAAATAATTTAATTTGTTTTGTTTCTTCATAACACTTTATTCTCATCCATGCTTGTTCCTGCTGCTCATTACTCGTTTCCAACAGCCAATAGCACGTAATTTGAAGGACTTCTGTGTCCCTTTGTTACACTAGCTAAAGGTTTATAAAAACTAATAAAAGGAGAAATTTTCAGAAATAATATATTGGGAAGTTTTTGTGTGCAATAGGGTAGTTGATTGAAGAATTTTTTGAGGTTGCTTACCAGAGATTTGTTTCAGAATCCTGAAGTCCTTAAGAAAACTAAACTGAACTCATGGCAGGAAAAATTTCTGAAGAAAAGTGTCTTAGAAAGTGGTACTGTGGTGGCTGAGTGCGGTTCTTATGCCTTCGTATATAGATGGATATAGACAGATAAGGAGTAAGTGAGAAACTGAGATGGAAAGGAATGTAAGAACTGATCAGAGAGGATGTGGAAATAAGAGGACAGATGTTTATCAGTTCCTCTCCTGTGGAGGAATAGAAAAATGAAAAAAAATGGCAGATACAGAAGGGCAAGTGCAGAAAATGATAAATACATCTGCTTGGGAAAGGCAAAATACTAGATAAACTGGGATGGCTAGGATAAGACTGTAATTGATTGAAATAATTTGGTGTCATTTAGTCTAAGCCTGTGGTTAGTGTTAAGCCCAAACATTTAGTCTGGAAAAAGCAGGTATCCTGCTATACTGTGAATGCAGCCTGTTGTCAGGGCTCATTTTGAGAAGATAAAATAGACTGTGCTGTGCTAAAAAGGCATTTTACATAGTGCTTAATACTTCAGTATCTTTGTATTGCAAATACTATTAAGCCTGCTTTTTCTCTTTTGTTTGGACCTTTTTGCAGAAACAAAAGATCAGCCAAGAACTATGAGCGGTCTGACATTTATTTCAGTTATTATATTATTATTATTATTATTGTGTTATGTGGTATTTTTAAACAATACGTAATTTTCTTTGTACTGTGGTACATACGTAGAATTTTTCTCAATAACAGATTTTTAAGATGGAATACAGTTTATAATTTCCTCAGAATGCCAAATATAAACCACCTATACTCAGCAGTAAGACAATAGTTTTTTTAGTGCTGGAATAGGTCTGTTAAACTTTCTCTAAGACAGACCACCTGTTTTTCCAATGTATCTGTATTTTTGCTAGATACACCTGGTATGTGGAGGAAATGTGCTTGTGTAGTGTTGTGTGACATCATAAACTCGAGCTTCTTTTCTTTCAAGCGTATGGTTTAAGACGCAGTTGTTTCACAGGAACGTTTGAATGAATCTTTATTTTTCTGACATCTCCAGGAATACGGGGTACTGGGAAACACACTTAAAGTAGCAGTGATATTTCTTATGAGATTAGCTTCTCTTGTCCAGTGCTCATGTTATTTTAACAACAATTTCTTTTTGCTTTTGGAATCCTTATAAATATGACTATACTGGGGAGGATTTGTGCAACTTAGTTTTTCTCTAGTATGTTGACAATTATTTTTCTTTCTGTGGGTTAGGTCTACAGTCCAGAGATCAAAAAAGTAACTACTGTAGGAGAAAGACAATGAACACTACTGTAAAGTAAGAATGTGTAGACTTGAGCAGATTTCTGGCGTATTTAAGATAGTATGTTCCAGTTGCAAGTCCTGATCTTGGATTATGGTAAAATGTTACCTCAGAGTGGACTCACATGTGTTTTTAGTCTTGAAAGGCTCCAAAGTTCATCTAAGGTAAATTATTCATCAGGGCAAAACTATTGGCTGAAACAATTGAATCCAAGAGAAGGACTTGGAAGATAAATAGATAGGTAGGTTGGTTGGTTGGTAGGTAGGTAGGTAGATAGCTATAAAGCATCAATAATTTTCCTCAAAAAAATTATGTTTCCATAGGATGACTTTTCTTTCAAAGTACTAGTTGGTATTGAGAATGCCATGTTGTTGCTATATATTTACCCTGTTGGGCTTTTTTTCTATGGAGCCTACAGTATTTATGAGAAGAAATTGATAACTTGAAAATACAGGCAATTGTGATGCCTTCTACCATCTTTTCTGGTGGAACATTGTCAATCACAGCAGAATTTTAAATACACGGTTTTAAAACTGTGACCATTGAAATATTGCTCAGTCCTAACACCTAATGGTCAGTCTAGTGTAGGATGTCGACTATGTACAGCTTGTGTCCAGAACAGAACTCTGTGCATGTTCCCTTTGCTTTGCAGTGGGTTGCTAATGGACAAACAGCCCCACAATTCTATACCCCTTAATAGTTTTAATTAATTTTAGCTAAATTGATTGGAATGGGAAGAATACCAGTAGGGCAAAAGGGAAAAAATAAGTTGGTTTTGTTTGTATTGTGGATTCTGGGGTTTTAAATGTGCAATCTCCACATGTATTCTTAGAGCCTTTGCCTTAAATTATTGCTTGCTTGGGCAGAGATTGTCCATGTTGCCTTTCAGAATGGATCCTCATTCTCATTGTGGCATAGAGCAATAGATAAAGGATTTCTAGTCAGATAGCTTCTCACTGTTTCTGTGGTTGAATGTTTTGTATCTCAATATTTAATGCCTTACAGTTGTAAATTTTAGTGGTTAAAAAGTAGATTATTTATATAGAAGCAAGGAATTTGATGCCCCAGATTGTTCCATCATGAATGGATCAAGCTCCATCTTTAAAGGCACCAGAGATTTTTGTTTATTTTGGGGGTTTTGTTTCCAAAATTCCTATTAGAATACTAGAGGGAGGTGGAAAGTATAGAGAAGGTGAGTAGGGGCATAAGGATGTACAGTAGAAGTTTGCCACTAAGCTGAGTTTACTTCATGCAATATTTGAATTAGGAGGCAATTCAAACTCAGAAGTCCTGATTTTTGGTTCACTTGAGTCTGAGAAGAGTGAGACTGAAGCACAGTGATAATATTGTGTTATGGTTTCTTAATATTGTTATCTTTGTCAGAAAAAGAAGTGGGAAACATGTGTTGCAAATTATGAAGACCACAAAAACAAAATTTAAACCAGAGTCAGAAGTGAAGAATTTCTCTGAATATTTGTTCATAGGCAAATAAAAAAAAAAAGAAAACCAAAGAACCAAGAAATATAGATAGAAGATAACATCATTACTTTGATACCACTGGAACATGCTAATTCAGTGCAAGGAAGAACTAGTGAAAATAGTGGTGTTGGAGCGGACTGTGAGGAGTGAAGTGAAAACCTGTGAGGCCATGTGGTAGCAAAGAAACTCTTTCAACTTATTGTATGAAAACCAGAGATGCCAGGCAGTTGTAACTTCCCTCCTCTAAAGTATAGGACTCCAAAGACCTTTGTTTTGAAGCTAGGTATTGTTATGACTTGGATAAAGCTCAAAGGAAAGTTGCAGAGTTATTTATAGGGAATTATGCGCTGAATATGTGTATTTTAGTTAAGCAATACCTAAGGCAAATGTAATAAACTTGAAAACAATCAAAATTGCTTAAGTTCTATGGAAAAAACCATTTATTTAGGAGAGTGTGAGAAGAAATGGGAGCTAGACAGGCTGGCATTCAAAAAGGAAAAAAAAAAAGAGAAAAATCTGATTATGAGGAATAAAGTGCAATTTTAAAAAATACATGAAATTATATGGTAGTTTTCCGAGTGAAGTGGAGAAACTGTTTACAGGAGGAATTTGAAGCCACACGTGCTTTTCATCTACTTTTTTGCCTTGCTTTCATTTGCCTGTAAAAAAAAAAAAAAAAAAAAGAGGACAACTGTTATTCTGCTCTCTGAACTTGCAAAGAAGCAAGTTCAGTTGTCTTTATCTCAGAATGTAATGGTGTATTAGTACTTGGCACTTCACTTTCTAAGTCTGCAGAATAAACCATAGCTGTTTAAAAAGGCCCAGAGAACTTAAGAGATCTTAAAGAAATGGAGTTCATGCTATCAGCATTCAGCAGCTTTAAAAGGCACAACTTACCTGGTTCATCTGCTGAATCCACCTGGGCACTATGGACATTGGGGAGTGGCAGGCTGAAGATGCATGACATGCCTTGGGCAGTCTGGGTTCAGTGGTCTCACCAACCTTAAAACTGCATTTATTTCCTCTTCCACTCCCGTTGATTTCAAAACAGTTCTTATTCATTAAAATTCAACCTAATATACATGAGTGCACTTCAGAGTTCTCTCTGTTTAGGGGAAAATTGAACTGGTGGCTATGAGTGGTTTTAACACGTGCAGTAGCTTCATGAAAGCTTTACGCTTCCCTACTTTTATGTTTGTTCCCACAGCCCTGCTTTCTCCTGCTGCCAATTCAATGCTCAAAACTGGTTCCAAGTCAGATAGCAGACCAACGCACCATTCTTAGTTTAGTTTTCTAATGGAGGTTTACTTTAATCCTTTTTATAAGCATCGCAAGGTTTGTCTGTTGAAAGTTCCTGGGGAGCTGCAGTAGGAGAATGATAATTGAGGGAGTCACAAACAAGCAGAAAAGCTAACAAAAACATATTTTTAAATGAGGGAAAATGACCGTTTTTCTCAGGATTGCCTCTTACTCTTTAGAGGTCAAGAAAGTCCTGCATTAATTAAAAAAAAATAAAAATTTAAAGCATGTTAAGCAGATGGTGAAAGTTGTGAATGCCATTCTTTTTTTAAGAGTGATTTAAAATGGTTAAAGTAATGTGACCTTACAGAGAATTTATTCCCCTTGTAAAGTACTGGAATATAAATCAGCTTTCTCTTTATCAACTGTTGCTTTAAGTGAAGCTGCTGATAATCCTGTAAGGATCTCCTATATAGTAGGACAAGGATATGTAATCCAAGAGATTAGTGCTTTATGTGCTTCCCTTGAGATTCTTGTTAATAGTCAGTGTTACCTAGCTTTCTGCATTGGTATAAATTTTAGAAATGTAGAGTGTGAGACAGTCTTCATGAAAGCAAACCCATACACAGTTATGCCACATTCCTTGAATACCATATTACAGCATCTTTTCGAAGACCAGTCTTTTAATCATTATGTTCCTAAAGGAAGCAGAGTGAAGAAAATCTAAAATATACCACACTTATTAAACACAGTTCAAAATGGTTCTTGCATATACAGTGTAGGCAATACGGGCAGCCGAGCATCTATTAACCCATCCCTTTCAGAGATTCGGTAAAAATGCTGTAGAATATAAGGTGGCCAAATATCAAAAAAAGAAAGTCACTAGCAACAAGACATAGTGTCTGAAGAACTAACAGCTTCCCTTACAGTAAAAGTCACATCTGTTGAGGCCTTGATCCCTAGGGCACTATGAAAGAATTACAACTTTCTGTTTACTTTAAGCTTGTGTCACTCTTAAGATTCATTCAATTAGAAAAATGCAAAATACTGTGGTGCTGCTCTTGGTATTCATCCTTGTTTCATGATAAAACGCATCAAATTTTCATAAAAAGAACATGAAATCGAGCCATTATAATGGTCACTGCAATTTCAGTAGTCATCAGCTGATAGTGCTGGGACTACACATGGTTTGAGCAAGGAGGACATTGTCTTTTTTGCAGGAAAACAGCAGCAGAGAGAACTTAATGATGTTCAACCTCTCTCAGTGTGCACTGAACCAAGTGTAAGGCGCATTTGAACCACTTGCAGAATGTAGTTACTCTAAAATTCACATCACCAAAAATGTTGCCTTCGAGAAACTGGCTACCGGCAATTCCATTTTCTGACCTTTAAGACAATTTCAGGAATGCTTGAAATCTTAGTTCATATATTTAACTTTGTGAAAGCTCAGCAGTAGCTGAACTTATGTGTACAAATGCATTTTTCAAAAGTGATAGGATAATTGCTGCACATTTAAAATCTGATTTGAAGGGCTTAGCCTCTTTTCCTACTGCAAAAAATATTTTAAGATTATAAATATATGAATTATTATATATAAAACATTATATAAAGCTATTAAAAGCACAGTCCTTTAAAAAAGTTAATTAAGCAATATAGCATAAAAAGTTAAGGTATGTGTGCATTAGAATTTAGAGTGCATTATCTGTAGTATAATATAATTCTTTTACTGTCTGCTAAGTAAGCTGTAGCTTTCAATAAAGAAATTTGTGTCAGTGTCCTAGTGAAGATTCCCTGTGTATGGAACTTCATTGCAAAGCCTATGCCTATAATAGCAACTGTCATTATTCAGATTATTTTTTTTTCTTTTTTTCTCTTTTTCAAGAGTACTTGAGTTCATGGTCATTTGGAATAAATTCTGATATGGTTGTTTTACTATTTCATTACATAAGAGTTTCTTGGATGCTATCAAGTAATATTATTAAGGTAGTAGTAAAATACCTGTGTTGGGTTAATTTNTACTTTTATGTTTGTTCCCACAGCCCTGCTTTCTCCTGCTGCCAATTCAATGCTCAAAACTGGTTCCAAGTCAGATAGCAGACCAACGCACCATTCTTAGTTTAGTTTTCTAATGGAGGTTTACTTTAATCCTTTTTATAAGCATCGCAAGGTTTGTCTGTTGAAAGTTCCTGGGGAGCTGCAGTAGGAGAATGATAATTGAGGGAGTCACAAACAAGCAGAAAAGCTAACAAAAACATATTTTTAAATGAGGGAAAATGACCGTTTTTCTCAGGATTGCCTCTTACTCTTTAGAGGTCAAGAAAGTCCTGCATTAATTAAAAAAAAATAAAAATTTAAAGCATGTTAAGCAGATGGTGAAAGTTGTGAATGCCATTCTTTTTTTAAGAGTGATTTAAAATGGTTAAAGTAATGTGACCTTACAGAGAATTTATTCCCCTTGTAAAGTACTGGAATATAAATCAGCTTTCTCTTTATCAACTGTTGCTTTCAGTGAAGCTGCTGATAATCCTGTAAGGATCTCCTATATAGTAGGACAAGGATATGTAATCCAAGAGATTAGTGCTTTATGTGCTTCCCTTGAGATTCTTGTTAATAGTCAGTGTTACCTAGCTTTCTGCATTGGTATAAATTTTAGAAATGTAGAGTGTGAGACAGTCTTCATGAAAGCAAACCCATACACAGTTATGCCACATTCCTTGAATACCATATTACAGCATCTTTTCGAAGACCAGTCTTTTAATCATTATGTTCCTAAAGGAAGCAGAGTGAAGAAAATCTAAAATATACCACACTTATTAAACACAGTTCAAAATGGTTCTTGCATATACAGTGTAGGCAATACGGGCAGCCGAGCATCTATTAACCCATCCCTTTCAGAGATTCGGTAAAAATGCTGTAGAATATAAGGTGGCCAAATATCAAAAAAAGAAAGTCACTAGCAACAAGACATAGTGTCTGAAGAACTAACAGCTTCCCTTACAGTAAAAGTCACATCTGTTGAGGCCTTGATCCCTAGGGCACTATGAAAGAATTACAACTTTCTGTTTACTTTAAGCTTGTGTCACTCTTAAGATTCATTCAATTAGAAAAATGCAAAATACTGTGGTGCTGCTCTTGGTATTCATCCTTGTTTCATGATAAAACGCATCAAATTTTCATAAAAAGAACATGAAATCGAGCCATTATAATGGTCACTGCAATTTCAGTAGTCATCAGCTGATAGTGCTGGGACTACACATGGTTTGAGCAAGGAGGACATTGTCTTTTTTGCAGGAAAACAGCAGCAGAGAGAACTTAATGATGTTCAACCTCTCTCAGTGTGCACTGAACCAAGTGTAAGGCGCATTTGAACCACTTGCAGAATGTAGTTACTCTAAAATTCACATCACCAAAAATGTTGCCTTCGAGAAACTGGCTACCGGCAATTCCATTTTCTGACCTTTAAGACAATTTCAGGAATGCTTGAAATCTTAGTTCATATATTTAACTTTGTGAAAGCTCAGCAGTAGCTGAACTTATGTGTACAAATGCATTTTTCAAAAGTGATAGGATAATTGCTGCACATTTAAAATCTGATTTGAAGGGCTTAGCCTCTTTTCCTACTGCAAAAAATATTTTAAGATTATAAATANTTTCTTTTTTTCTCTTTTTCAAGAGTACTTGAGTTCATGGTCATTTGGAATAAATTCTGATATGGTTGTTTTACTATTTCATTACATAAGAGTTTCTTGGATGCTATCAAGTAATATTATTAAGGTAGTAGTAAAATACCTGTGTTGGGTTAATTTAGTTGTGTGCTTTTCAGTCTTATGAGCTGTTAATTGGTGGAAGAAAGATGATTAATTTTGACTTTAAAGCTGTGTGTAGTTTACATTATTGTTTATGCTACATGTGCAAGTACATACATGGATTCAAATCTATCTACAAATTAGTGGTTGTCTATTTTGAAATGTGAAGTTTTCTAAACAAGGTGATTAATAATACTAAGATAGTTTGTGTCTAGAAGGTTTTGGTAACTATTTTGACATTGAAGTCAGCAAAAGTATTCAGCAGGTTTTCAATCAGAAAGCTTTTTTAATACTTTTAGCAAGTGTTCATATTCTGGTAACGCTAATTAATAGTTGTGAAGTTGATATTGCAAAGGACTATTTTGTGAAATAGCTATTTAACTCATGACACAAACTTCACGTTTATAAACCATACTGTTTCATTTTCAAGACTTAAGTTTTAGTGTGTTTTATACTAACTTTAAGTGGAATTATTCACTACATTATTTTCACATTTTTAAGTTGAGTCTGGTTACTCTCTTATTCTGAATCTCCCTGAGACTTAAGAATCTTCCCAGGCTTATTTGAAGGTAGTCTTTTCAACAACCTTTTGGAAAATATGTCCACAATCTCAAAAAGGAAGGGAATTAGACATCATTAAGGGTTCAGTGGACCATTCAAATTTAATTTGAACAATTTCAGGTTAATCTAACTTTTATCAGTAAAATGCTTAGGTACGCTAAGACTGACTTGTAAGACAAATATTACTGCTTATAGCAAAGCAGGAGTTATTGAAGTCAACATTGAAGTGACATCTGCCTTCCTCAAACTTCAAAGAAAAACCTTTGTCCTCCTCACAAGATCTAATAACTGTAAATCTACCCATCTTTCCTATACTTTCCTCACAGCTGTTCACCATGTTTAATTATCATGCAGCTGAGTTTAAGAAATATATCTTGCTTCTTACCTTTTCCATTTAGAAATGTGTGATGGTTGTGTGCAGTTTGGGTAAAACCTGGATTGCTGTGAATGGCTCTTCCTGTTTTAGAATATATAAAATTTGAGAAAATATTTTGAAATATAAATGCAACACTGAAAAATACAAAATTTTTAGTTTTTCTCTCTCTCAATATATTTTGTGGTTCTAGGAAAAATTTTGTAGTCTTGCATATTTTTTGAATAGAAATGTGCTAGAGGAATGAACTGATACTTGTATGTGTAAACAGAAACACTCGGTCTTATTTCCCTGCCCATGGCAGGGTGGGTGGAACTAGGTGATCTTTAAGGTCCCTCTAACCTGAACCATTCTATAATTCTTGATACTTATTTCTCCTCGTAATGCTGTAATCCTCATCATTGATATGTCTGCAGAACAACTGTAATTTTGTTTCTGTGCATGATACTGGCAGTCAATTTTAAACTGTGCCTCAAGTTGGTTTGGGGTGGAGTGGAAGTGTTTTCAGCTTCCCCAAAAGACTATTTGGTTTTATAAAATATTTCCTGTAAACTTTTGGACTTTATGATTTTATTAAAGGCTTTACAACTATTTCCTGAATGTATTTATAGAAGCTAAGCTAGGCATAGGAAGTAACAGACTTCAGACACAGCTTAAGATCAGCTTACTTCATAAGACTGGAAGTTACGTCGGTTTGGCCAGTGAGTACGACTAAAAGATCGGTGGCCTCAGGGAACTTGAGGCATGTTGCCAGGATGAGGGTGTGTGAAACACACCTCTGCCCTTTGAGAAACTGCATCCTTTATGGAGACGCATTTCTTGAAATGTAGGTGAAGTAAAATGAATAAACAATGTGACTGGTAACAAAATGAGTCTGGGCTATAATGATCCATCAAGAACTCAAAGTGGCAACAAGCTGTTTGAAAGGCATTGTATTAAGGACTTTATGTGATGGTATATAGTTAAAAACTGATAACTCTAAACCTGCTAGTGATACTGCATTTCTGTTCTTTGATTTGTCTGTAACAACCATGTTTCAGCTACTGTGCCTGACCAAAGCAGCCAGTCCAAAACTTTTTCCAGCATACTTGTTTTCCTTTCAGACATAAATGTTTTGTAGATATGCTCTTTATTTCTTATTTTGAAAAGTTCTGTGATATAAATTCAGTTTTTTACACAATGCTTTCATTGTCTGATATGTGGTAAGCGATACAGTGGCGGTGAGGCCGCAGCTCTTAAATTAAAAGTTGTATATCACAAATCATGCTGATGGGTTATATTAGGGGATTAAGCACATGTTTTAACATACACCCACCACCAGCTTTTCCTGAGAAATTTCAAAACTGCTTTTCAGGTAGGTTACAAACCATCTAAAATAAGATGCAGTGATTGCCACTAATTGCATTTTTTGGTGACAGAATTTTTTTTTTTCCTTCTCAAGTTCCAACAATTTTTCACTGTAACTTGAGGATAAAGGGGAGGAGGGGGAGGGAAAACACAATACTCAGTATTCAACGTTTTCTGAATTACATACAAGGTGGCTAGAACAAGGCACACTTATTGAGACTTCTTTCTTCAGGGATTTTTTAGGAATTTACAGATATTTGGGGATGATGATGAAAATTGCAAATATGTGGTGTTGTGACTGGGCTTTCTGCTGCATGTCTTTGGAAGAGCTAATGAGAAGAGTTTTTCTGCAGAGTGGTGACTTGCAGACAGAGGAGGTAGAGCTTTCTGGAGCTGTGTTACCAACTTAGCTGGAGGATGCGGGAGTTGTGGGCTCTGGCTGGAGGCGGTGGACGTGACTGGAATGCCCTTGAGGTCAGACTTACAATTGCCATCTCTGGCTTTCCCTGTTAAATTTAGACAGCAGCTTAGGTTCATCCTCTAATTAGTTTCTGCGATGGGCAAGTTTACTGCTTGAAGAGTGTGTGGTAATGTAGTCATTGCTTATGGTGGAAATAAGGACTTCGGTAGTTTAGGCTAAGAATGGATGTTTGTGGTCAGGGTGCACAGGCTTGATACATTTGAAAACAGCTTGCTGAACCTTACTGGCTGTATGGAAGATGTTTATATTCAATGGCATTGGATGTGTTTATACCAAATCTGAACTTGATGGGTCTTATAACTGTTTAAATTATAAAGTAAAATAATACATTAACATCCAAAATAACATTTGCTTTCTTCAGACTCTGGTTTCTGTGACTTCCTAGGGACACGTAGATAAAGTTCTTTAAGAGGAAAGATCTCCTTTTAAGGAGACAAGAAAAACCGAGAAAGGACTATTTCTCATGCATGTTGGCAAAGCTGAGTCTCTTCAGTGCAGTTGCATGGCAGAAGGTTTTTTGGGATGTTTGGAGTTTTTTGTTTTTCTTTAAAGCAATGTGAATCTATGGAGTGTTTCAGTAGGGTTACAAGGGCTTTATTTCCACCCTGGGTGGTGGTATCTGGGAGTCTCGGGACCAGGATTTTCTTCATCGCTAGTTTGCCCTTCTCAGAAGTTGATACAGGGCTCTGTATGCTCAGCAACAAGAGCAGACCTAGTGTCTTCTATATGAAAGGAGCTCCTGTGTTCCTGAGAATACTTTGAACCCAGGCTCAAATATTAAGTTTGCACAGGAGACCACCACCCCTATTAGTCAAACACATGTTGAAAGAGAGGAGTTAAGATTGTTTGTTGTCTCCCTTCCCCCATTCGGAGGAGGTTTGAAATAACCTTATCTTCAAAGCTTGGAATAGATTTGAGGCAAGCTCTCTAAAGGGCTGCATTTCCATCTGTGCTCTTCTTCAACACCTGCATTCCTCATGTTGCTACCAATCATTGGTGCTGCAGTAGTAAGAGTGCAGAGGTTGCAAGTCTGTGGGATTTATTTTGAATAGGTTTTGAATTAAATAACTTATTTTAAACAATTCTTGGTTAAAAATACTGTAAATATTGATCCAGGACCATCTGCCTGAAATTAATAGGCTATAAATAAAGTACTTTTTTAAACAGATGTCTCTTAGCCTCCAGTCTCTCTAGTTAGTTTTTAGGACCTTTTCACATACTGGCAGCTAAATGTCAGTAAAGTAAGGCAAAGTCATGTATATTGCATTTTGTTTGTAAATTGTATCTCAATTTCTTGTCAACACTGGATGTATTTTTGTGGTTAAGTAATGTGGTTTTTTTATCATAAGCAGCAGGAAATATGTAGTTAGTTATCTGCATCAAACTGAAAAAAACCAGGCACCATGTGTGCCCTGCCTGGGTAAAAATAAGACCAATCAATTATTTCTTTACAGTTCCTGATCTTCTTTCTCAACAGAGAAATAAACTTAGTGTGTTGACCTTCCAAGAATGATATCCTGTATAAAACTTAGCAGTGGTTGAAGGCTCGTTTGGCATGTGAAGCAGTCTTATACACAAGTTACCTTATTTGTCCCTGAGAGGGAGAAGGCTTGAAGAAGTGGTGCTCCTGCCTCTCATTTTTTGCCATGGTAGCCTACTATTCATAGTATTCATCCAAGAATGAAGGAGGTGCTTCTGAGACCTCCTCAACTGCTTTTGCATCCCAGAAGATTCCAGACTATATACAAATGGGAACAGGAGCACTCCTTGTCCCTCTTTCTGAGAATGTCATACATGCAATAAAGAATGCAACTTTACACTTGGAGGGAGAGCAGAGAAGAAGGAGCTCTGATCAGAGAGGTCACAATCTCCTTTGGGCATCCATCTACTTTGGTATGGGCTTCTCCAGGGGCTGCAGGTGGCTATTTGCTCCACTGTTTCCCTCCATGGGCTGCAGGGGGACAGCCTGCCTCACCAGGGGCTTCACCACGGGCTGCAGGGGAATCTCTGCCCTGGTGCTCAGAGCACCTCCTCCCCTCCTTCTGCACTGACCTTGGTGTCTGCAGGGTTGTTCCTCTCACATATCCTCACTTCTCTCTCCAGCTGCTGTTGCACAGGTTTTGGCTTTTTTAACCTGGAGAAAAGGAGGCTGAGGGGAGACCTTAGTACTCTCTACAACTACCTGAAAGGAGGTTGTAGAGAGGTGGGGGTCAATTTCTTCTCCCAAGTAACAGGCAAAAGTCAAGAGGAAATGTTGCACCAGGGGAGGTTTAG